>WAAD01001873.1:691-13144 GCA_013389945.1 Fregata magnificens
ATAGTCTAAATGTGAAATATTACAAATTTTAAACCAATATGATGACTGACTGTAGTTTATTTGTTTAGTATGTGTAGGAATGTGAAGCATTTTAAACCTAGTTTGAAACATATGAAGAATCAAAAGATGTTTATTTTCAATAACACTGAGTGTTCTTTGACTCCTTTCAATATCACCATGACTCAAAAATTTATTGACCAATTGAGGCAATTTTTTCTAAATCCCATAAATTTGCCAAACATCTTTACCAGCTTAAACTGAGTTTTCGAAAAACACATGGTGTTGATCTAATCTGCTGTTTAGTTAGCTAGTTCTGACACTGGCTATCAGACTAGATCAGCACTGAGATCTCATCCCTCTACACAATATAAAAGGCCAAAACAAAATTTTCATCAATTACCAGTTTTAATAGTAATTAAACCCCACATTTTTCCAAACAAATTTAATTTCTGGTTTTCATATGAATATACCTAACACTTCAACTTGGTATTTTAAAAAATCTTGCTTTAATTAAATATAATTAAAAATGCAGAATTTATAGTTAAAAACCAAACCAAAACAACCCTTGGACCTAGATTTTTCTTTCAAACCGAAGTACTGCTGCTTAACAGAGAACTACATTGTTCTTGTCTCTGAAGTCTGAAATTTCAAAATCAAGCCATACTTGGTTATAGACAAGAACTCTTATTTTTCATTATCATATTGAAGTTCTTCCTTCTAACATATAGAAGAACTGAAAGTCTTCAAAACCTTTCTACCCCAAATGTCAAATTTACAGGAACTTGTGAGTAGAAACTACAGATGAAAGTAGTTTATAATGAAAGTAATTCTGATACCTTAAATGCAGCTTATTTTTACAACCACAAATGTATAAAATATGCTAATGGATTAAAAACCACTCTAGTAGAAAATAAAATAACAAACATTCCCCAAGAATAAAATCAATTGAAAAATGGAAACATGAAAAATTACATATTACTTTGGCATAATAATGGTTTTGTCTTTAAAGCTGTCCAGACAAATTCAGACAAGCATGGAGAAAGTCAACAGAATTTTTGCATATATGGCTATAATAATAGAATATAATTCTAAAGGAAGGTAATGACATTCTACCATAGAGTAAGTCTCACTTAGNGAGAAAGGTAGAGGGAAATTGCCCCTTCCAGATAATTTTGCAGTGTGGAATTACCAGAATACAAGAGCTGCCAATGAAACTAAATGACTGTAATATGTCACTGAAAAAGAGAGAAAAGAAGAACATAAAATGCTCAATTTTGTCTTTAAAATTGATTTGTCTTTTTTTTCCACTGATATTTTGGCTCTGAAAGCCAGTGTATACATTTGGCATGTAGGAAATTAGCTCCAGGTGGCTTAATGAAGGGAAAACCCACAATGTTTTGAACTAACTTTTATATCTTAACTTAGCTATGTTAACTCTGGGTGTATTCCTTTATATTGCTAAAGGTATGCCATGGCAGCTTCACATAGCAGTATAATGTGGAGACATCCCCTGTAGTTCTGAACAATTTAATGCAGGTTATAGAATAGACTGTGTGCAAGAAATAGAGAAAATTAGCCTCTACTCTTCACCTAGACTTCAAAGTTGAGCTAGCTCACACAAGAATTGTTTGGATGCCTTTGAAATACATGACAGTTTGCAATGAAAAACTATGCTTATGTTCTGCAAGGATGGGAACCACAAAACGTATGAGGTGCACAAGATGCAGGAAGTATCAGGACCCAATTGGCTGTATTCGGTACTTACAGAGAAGGAAGCATCCTACTCCAAAATGCTTACCTTCCACATTAGGAAGGCAAAGGACTCAAGGAAATAAAAAATCTCTATTTGAATGGGTTCTACTAAGAATGTACACAAAGCAAAAGATGAGGGAGCAAAAGAAAAACAATATGTCATGGAGAACAATATGTATTTCACCTCAGAACAGAAAATCTATTTCTATGCTTGCTTACATAGCAATAGGAGAAGACACCTTTTTGAACTGAAAAAACAAGCCAAGTTTATGCTTGGCATCATTCTATTATGTCAGTTCATAGAATGACACAGAGAATACAGTGGATCCAAAATGTTTTTTTGTGATCTGTGGTGATGAAGGAATTGACAGCTAGGGCCAACTGCCTGTGGCTGTGAATGTCAGAGGAGATTGTACTCATTCAATGAGTTTCATACGAACATTCAAATTCAGTCTTTGGGCTTAAAGCAATAGATGTTGCCACAGCTGCACTGCTAAAGAATTTGTTTAATTTAAGATTAATAAATATGAAAGGCAAAAAACCAGAAAGAATATATCAAATTGAGAATAAATAATTAAAAAGCAAGGTTAGGCACCAATTAGCTGCTCTTTCTACAATGAGGCAAAAATTACCTCAAAATTTCAGAGATCAATTGAAAAATGCATGATAGCTGTGGTTTTTTTCTTTGCTAGATGTAAGGAGCTATGTTCAATAGGAGCTATTTCTGACTTTGAGTAGCTGCTGAGTGTAATATGTCATAATTTCCATTACTCTGAGCAAAGACTAAGAAAATGTTCCAGTGTCAGTGGGAAAAGAAAAAGCTATCCTCTCAATAAGTGTCTTTGCTTTCATGTTTCTGTTTCTCCTTTTCTTTTCCTTAAGTTGTAAAAAAGGTATTAAATCCTGACTGCTCTGACTTTCTCTAATGTTTCGATTAAAAAAAAGTGAAACAAAGAAAAAACAAAACCAAGAACTTTTAGAGGGAAAAGGGAGCTAAATCCTCAGTTCTCTGTTAGTTCTCAAAAATAAAGACAATATTAGGAATTGTTTTCATTATCCATCATTTTTAAGTCCATGAAGTATCCATAAGCTTATTCTAACAACCCCTGGAACTCAAGAGGTAGGGCATGAGGCTCAGACCAGAGGCTCTTAATCTTTGTGACATTACCTTTAAATCCTATAATCCCTTCCTACAAAACTGCCACAGGTTACACTGGGAATTCTAATTCAATAAAATACTAGGATCCAGTCACATCCCAGCCAGAACATTTTTTACTGTCTAAACCAAAATCACAGTATAAACACTGTTGCAAGGTCAGGTTTGCTTGTGGAGCTTGTCCCTTCTGCACTGCTTTGTGTTGCACATGCACAATCAAACATACAGTATGCTGCTCATTCATAAGGATCTCTCTACCCAACCTCAGAAAGTTAACAAATATACCACATCTTCGTCATCACTAAGATGAATCTTTCCATGACATGTTTGACGGTGTCATTTATTGTTACCTGCTCTTTGGCAGTGATGAGAGGGCCCACTAAATGCACGCCTCTTTATGAAGACTGTTCCCTCAACTGTTTCAGAAATTCTCTGGCTAGCATAGCTATTTCAAGAATAAAGTGTGCACTTTCATAGTGCTCTGCGGCTTTTCAAAAAGCACTGCCTACATATTAAAGCTTTCAAAACTATAAAGATTTTATTCTTCCCTTGACATTACATGGAAGCTGCTCCATGCTATTTGGCTGATGCTGTGTTTCTCACAGCATACCACCAGACATAAATCTAACTTTGGTAAAAAGCAGACAACTGAGAGTTTTCTGAAAAACAATAGCTATAAGTGCTACTTTGCTTCTTGTGTCAGAAGCAGGTTTGGTTTTTTGTTTGATTGTTTTTTGTGGTTTAGGTTTGTGGGTTTTTTAAGAGTGTAACTACCTTCTGGGAAATATTCATATTTTGTGTTTGTTAGTAACAAGAAATAAAAATATTTTTTAATCCTGGTATTTTTAAAAACTTTATCTAAATAAGGCCTACCATCCGAAAAACTCCTTTAGCAAACAGACTTCTCTACCAAACAAGGAGCCTGGTCACCACGACATAAATAGACTCATTATTCACTCTAAATTCATTGCAGTAAACACCAAAGAAACAATTTCTAAGCATCTCATTTGTGGTTATTTATGGCTCTGCGCAGCTTTTCCTTTTTTACTTTTTTTTCTTCAGAGCAATCTTCCCTCTCCTGTTCCAAGTCTTTTTGAACTCAGAGTCATTTCTGTTTTGTTGGCACTGCAATTTTTTCATAATACCCTTTAAAAATGCATGGAAAATGATTCACTGTTCCAAAGCTATTGAATCATCAACCTTATATTGATAGCCAGTTTTCCTCATCCTGTTGATTTGTAAGGTTTTAACATATACATTTTAAATATTTTTTATTCAAAAATTTGAAAATATTCATTATAAAGCCAATTAGAATTACTAATTATCATCAGTATATTTACTTACTGAATCCCATAATAAATGCAAGCATTTGTAAATAAGGAAAATTATTAAAGTCACAATAAATTTTACTGCATAAGTGATAAATATGTTGTTCTTTTACTGAACAAAACGGAAGGCATATTTCATCTTCATAATGGTGACTCATTTAAATGCTTTAATTATATGAATATTGGTCAATCAGTTCTTAGATACTTGGACTAAATTCAATTGCATGTCATAGGTATATGGGTATGTGTATAGAGAGCAACAGAGAGAAGAAGAGACGAGACAGGAAACAATACTGAACAGTTGCAAAGATAGGCACAGATTTAAGGTGGTTTGTGTTGCTGGTAACATTCAACACTTCTACAAACTAGAACTCAGATTATCAAATAAAAAGTGAGGAGAACATTGCTAACAATCACTTATGATCAATTTCTTTGAAGTGATTCTCAAGCATTACATAAGGACTTTGTGGCCAAGGGTAAGAAAGAGTCTAGTTCAGCAAGACAGCAATCAAATGCAGTAAGGATAAGATGACATTATTTTCCTGCTATTTTCTGTCTTGTTCACTACACAATACCTAAATTCTGTGTTGTTCCCTGTGCAACATATAAATGAAGCAGAAATCCTGCAGAACTGCTTAAAACAGAACACTGATTCATAATCAAAAGACATATATCATTTGAACATTTTCAGATGTCCTATAAGTGTGAAACAAATGACCAAGTAAATAAGGTCTGTCTCACCAGTGACTGAATCCGCTACTGGCAATATCTACATTGCTAGCATTGCTAGCAATAGTAGTGGTTCGGTCCCAACAAGCTAGAATATAGCTTTGCAGAAAAGGACCTACGAGAGAGCAAGTTGAAAGTGAATTGGCAAAGAAGGCCAAATACATACTGAGCTGTCTTCAATTGCCTATCATGATGGTACAAAAACCCAAAGCAAGACCCTATTGGAAGTGCACAGTGAAAGGCCAAGAGGCAACAAACGTGAGTAGCAACAATTCAAAATAGGTATTAAGAATAATATTGTTAACAGTGAGGGGTGTCAAATATCACAGCAGGTTGCCTAAGGGGCTTGTGGAATCTCCACCCCTGAAGATATTCAGATCTTGACTTAACAGGGCCCTCAGCAGCCTGCTTTAAACTGGCTCCCTTTGACCATGGAGTTGCACCAGATTATATCCAAAGTTCTTTTCTGATATAAATCACTCTAAGATTTTCTAACTGCATTTTTAACGTTTGACTTTCTAACCTAAAGTATTTTTAACTGTGTGTAGGTGGCATAAAGGGGTGTTTAGCTACAGTTAGGACTGTCAACAGAACGTTCCATAGATTAAGCTTTTTTCTTTCTCCTGGGTACCATATGTAGGCCTACGGCAGCAGACACTGTGCTGAAGAAGAATAAGGGACATCTTTTTCAAACATTAAAGATAAACCTTCAAAATGCACAACTACATGAGGTCACTAGTCCTCAGGAATAATGTTCTAAGTAGTACCTTTTGGCTAAAATACATGTAAAGAAAGGAAAAGAGCAGTTCAGAGGGAGAAACCAGGTAAGAGAAGGAAAAAAAAAAAATTCCCCAGGAAGAATCTAAATCATCTTCGCATTTGTGAACTCTCCAAAAGAATTAATTATCTCCTTTCAACACAGAGCAAAGTTCAAAATCTATTTGAGGAATAAGATAAGGACATCATTGGTATTTTTTATAGACTCATTTCTAATCAACAGCCAAACATTTTTACACTAGTTTAAAGCACTAACTCCCACATTCTACACCAGAGAATGCTGGTTTGAGCATTGATTCCAAACCTGGATTTACAATAGAAAATGAACCACAATGGAGACTTTTGTGTAGAGAAATCCACCTGGTTTTAAAATTAAAAGGTTTTTCTGCTGGTCATTGATGCTAATTTAACCAATGTTCAAACTAGAAACACTCACAAGTGAATATCAATATTTTTATACACACTTGAAGGTCTCATCTAAGCCTATTTCCAGGTTTTAAAAAAAGGAAATTATTCTTCCTTATTTTCCTGCAAACTCCTAAATTATCCATGTCACACTCTGATGCTCAATTTAAAGCAACATAAATCAAGACTGCAATTGAAAAAAGGTGTGTTATGCCCACCTTGTATAACTGGTCTAATTTGAAATTCTCTCTCTCTCCTTCTTTTTTTTTTCCCCAACCCCCCAGCCCACCCCAATGAGAAAGAGTTTAACTCACTTTATTTCCTCCTGGCAATTCACTGGCTAGCTGTATGGATAACTGTACTAGCTCAAATGAGATGACAGTAATATACACAAAGCAGAGGAAGAGTAGGATTGTTTGGGGTTTTTTCCCTGAGGCAGTGGTGCCTCATGCTGACATACACTGAGCAACAAAGTACAGGGCCAGAGAGGATGGAAAAAAAGGTAGCAAGGTTTAGCAAAGGATATCAGATCGAAGTAACATGTAAGAAAACTAAGGGATGATGGGGGGTTTTTTTTAGCAAAGTGACTTATTCTCCATTCACCGGAGAAGGCAGAACTCTGGTGGAAATAAAAGCAGGTTTCTCCAGTAGCAGATCTTTGCTCTGGAGAAAGGGAAATGACACCTTCCTGAGAGAACCTCGCTGACTTCAGGGAGAAACAAGCATGAAAAGGAGTATACAGAAGTAGTGACAAAGATGGAGCATGAGATTTGAAGATCAGACCTGATCTAAAACCTAAATGTGTAGAGAGAAGGAGACTCTCCTGCAAAGTGTTGTGGTTTAACCTGGCAGGCAGCTAAACACCACACAGCCGCTCACTCACCCTCCCACCCCCACAGTGGGATGGCGGAGAGAATCGGAAGGGCAAAAGCAAGAAAACTCGTGGGTTGAGATAAGAACAGTTTAATAACTAAAGTAAAATAATAGAAATAATAATAATAATAATAGTATTTATAATAATATTGTAATGAAAAGGAAAACAACAAGACAGAGAGAGAAAGAAAACAAAACAAAACACAAAAACCCAGGTGATACACCTGCTCACCACCTGCCGACTGACACCCAGCCAGTCCCCGAGCAGTGATCCCCCCCTGGCCAGCTCCCTACCATTAATATACTGAGCATGACGTTATATGGTATGGAATAGCCCTTTGACCAGTTTGGATCAACAGAGCTGTGTCCCCTCCCCTTCCAGCTTCTTGTGCACCTGGCAGAGCATGGAAGGCTAGAAAAGTCCTTGACTAGTGTAAGCACTACTTAGCAACAGCTAAAACATCTCTGCATTATCAACACTGTTTTCAGCACAAAGCCAAAACATAGCCCCATACTAGCTACTATAAGGAGAATTAACTCTATCCCAGCCAAAACCAGCACACAAAGTTAGCAAGATTGTGTGCGATTTGCTTCAGCCCAGGAAGCCACTAACCGAAAACCAGAGGAAGCCAGTTGCTAGATTGCGAACTAGATAGGAAGCAAAGATCTGCTCTAGAACACAGTGGCCAGAAGTTGGGAGAGGTGGTTTGTTTGGTGCTCTGCCCATTCCTCCCCCAGTGGTTTGTTTTGTTTAAGAAGATCTGGTATGCCATTTTGATCCTGGTATGACATAACTTTACAGCTTTTGCCATCTTTTGACATGCCCATTTCTGTAAAGAGGAAAAGGGATAACAGTTTCACCACAAGGATCCAACTAGTTCAATGTCCTCCTACAATTTATTGAGACGAAGAGGGAGAAAACAATGAGAAATAAAAGAAGCACATAGGGTTTTTTTTTTTTTCCTCTTTCACAGTGTGCTTACTTACAAGATGTGGGAAAACTATAGGCATTTTATGCCCAGAAACTTTTCATAGTATTCATTATTCTCAGAGTGATCTCTTTACTTAAGCATATAGCTAATTTATCTCCAGAAGGAGACTACATTAAATTGATTTTTTTAATCAATAGATAACTATCCAAATTTTTGTTGTGTCTTAAAAAATTTAACCTTCAAACATCAGTATGTGCAGACACATGTGTGTAAGTGTATTTAGTTTGGGAAGAATAATTTTTTTACATCTTGTCCTCTTTTATGAGCAAAAAAAAAGAAATAATGACAGTTATTATTGTTCAGGAATTTGTTATTGATTATGAATGAAAATAAACATTTAAATTTCTGATAGAATTTTTAAAGAGGTTTTTCTTTAGAAAAAGACAGATTTGAATTAAAAAGAAAAAGCGCTAAGAAAATGGAGCACTCAGAACAAAAAATGGTAGAAGAATAAACAAAACTTTCTGTCAAATAATGATTTTTTGTTATAGCTTTGATGGAAGATTTTCAACCAGCCTTGCTGAAAACTTGTTGATGATGACTGATGTCCCTTTATATTTTCAGATGAAAGAAATTAAGAAGAAAGAGAATATCTTCTGCAATTAGATGAATTTGCAGGGAAGCTCAAAGGGTTTATATAGATTTCCTGAGACACATAGTAAATAACAGTTATGTATTTTTATTTGTGTTTTAGATTTATAAGTCTTTGCTACACTCAAAAAGCCATATTGCTCATAAATTTTTAGACTCATTCAATTCACATTAACTGTAGCAAAGTCAGCTTTGAAAGATACTCTTGGCATAATTTCCTATGAAAGAAAACAATGCTTACCAAGAACAGGTTGCAATATAAGATAAGAGGTAATGGGCTTAAATTGCAGCAAGAAGATTTAGTCTTGATATTAGGAAAACCTTTTTAATAGTAAAAATAGTGAAATTCTGAAATAGATTGCCTCTAGAAGTTGTAAAAAAATTATCCTTCTTGGCTTTTAAGACTGGATTACACAAACATTTGTCATGAGTGAAGCTCCCCTCTAAGGTAGATTTGCTTTAAGGACAACAGTTAGAGCTGAGGAGCAAACCAGCTGCTAAGCAGTATGAGAGATCAGGATATAGGTCCAGTCTGTGATTTAGTTAGCATAAATTTTGTGTCTTGGCCTTGAACGTCTGCTGATAAAGCACTCATAGAAAAAATACCACATATGTACTCTGGGATACTGCTTTAAATGTTGCTTTGTCAGTTAATGTGTGGCAGAAGAAGTAATAAGGGGTTGGTTTTGTGTGTGTCTGTCTGTGTGTGTTGCTAGAACGTAGTGATTAAATTTCTACAGTTTATGATTAATCACGTTTGGTAAAATTATAAATCAAGATTTGCAGTAGGATGACTAAGGGTATTGGCAAGTGCATTCAGCAATGCAAAAGGGTTCATAAATTAAGAAACACAAAATCATTTGATTTGCCTGTATTGCAGTAAAAAGTATTCCAGAAAGGACATGATGATTTGCTCTTACACAAGGACAGAAAGATCTAGATGGAAAGGATAATGACAGAAATACTTAAACTGATAACTGATAGGGTGATCATCTGGCTAGTTATGCCCAAATTACCTGCATGTTCTGTTAAAGAAACCTTTGCTCTGGCAGACAACTGTATTTTGTGTGCTGCACCAAAACTCCTGCTTAGGTCCATGGAGGGGTTCAATTCTTGAGCTCACTGCCTGGTCTTCTTTCCATAAGTAACTTAAGAGTAACCTTGAGGTATGTTCCATGCTCATTTTTTGTGACTGCATGTCTTTTGAACAGAAGAAAAGGCTTTGATTACTAAGGCAGGGACAGAGAAGGATGACAGCCTCATGGAAATAATCTGCCTCTTCTCCCAGAAGGATGTTAACAGCTTTTATATTGCACCACATGTATGTGTCATCTCTAAACCAGCAATTCATTTACTCTTCTCTCAAAAATGAATGTACTGTAGCAGGAAATGTATAAGGAGAACTTGAGGGGAAAGTAAATCAATCTTATCTTCAGCCAACAAGCAATATTGTACACTAACAGGGGCAGACAGGACTTGTCCAACATTACTGCTTGCTAAAGAGGAAGGTATTGATTTGTATTTGCCTTTTTATATTAACAGTAAAAAGTCTACAGCACTTTCACACATCATAGGATAAGGCTTCAGGGTGTCAAAAAGCAATATACAAACCTCAAAATTTTTGTAGCTTTGATTTGTGAAAGCTGTGAGCATTTTGAATGCTTATTTAAAGTTTTTTTCTGCATCATCCATCTTCCTTCAAACCAAAAGAACTTTTCTTCTGTCATTGACCTTCTAATAATCTCTTCTCAACAGATCAGTTTTCACTATCTAACCAGTCCCACTCACCCTTGCTGCTCTGTGATACCAGACTATACTGAGAAGGATCTTACATATAACCTTTTTCTTTATACAACCAATTTTATGTTTTATGTCCTCGGGCAGGCAGGTATTGGCCTCAGTTTGTCAAGCAAAATATAAAAATACCAAGAATTTTGACTACAAAAGGGTTGGTACAGCAGTGTGTTTTGATACAAATTTATAGGATATCATGAGATAGCGGGTTTATTTACCGTGTGATATATATGTTGACTGACTAAACACAAGCCTAATAATCTCACTTATTATAAGTCAGATAAATATGACAATGTTAGCCTTCTGAAATGTGTTTGGCCAGGGCCATTTATTGTCTTTCTGAATAAAAAATTCTTGCATTATTACTACTAAACTCCCACATGCCCATAACATTAGCAAATTTTTTATGTATATCTCAAGTTTTATATTTAGCTGAAAAGTATTCAGTTGCCACTGTATGCTGAATTACATGCTATGGTCATGGAGTAAGAAAGCCATTAACCAGATTTACAAAATTCACTGATATACTTTAAATTTTACAAGGTGAAAGAAGATGTCTCCAAAGAAACTGCAGTTCAAAGATTAATCGGTGAAGGTAATATTTTGACTAATGAGTAAATACGAGAATGTATCCTTTAGTAAGCAATTTGTGAACAGAAAAAAAGTAAACATTTGTTAATCAATAGCTTAGCTATGGGATATTCATGCCTTTGTTGAGAAGCTAACGTTCTCGAGAAAAAAACAATTCTGCAATCCTTGTTCTTATTCACTTTTCAAAACTTCTTTTTGCAAAATCACTATATATTTTAGCAGAACTGAACTTCAAAGCATCTCTAATGCTAGGAACAAATGGAACAAAGAAATACAGAGGGTACGGGGTCATATCCTTAGCCATAGAATCAACTAGAAGGAGTTGTGTATGTGTCTGAGAAACATTAACAGTGGTATAAATTAGTGTTTTATTCTTTGGCTTAATTCATGAAAGAAATTCTCAGTTTTATTTTCTGCATTTCCCTAGCAGCTGACAGACATTAGTGGCCATTTTAGATATCAGAGTATCCTGTCTAGCCTTCAGCTGGCCAGGCTGCCTCAGTTTCCTAGAAATGCAGAAGGTTGACAAGCATGTCATAGGATTTAAGGGAAACTCACTTCTGCAGCAGCTGGATGCCAGATGCCATACTATAAGGCACCTAAAATGACATTGAAAACCTATGTGTAAGAACTGAATCATACCCTAGGTGACTAATTTAGGGTAAGCTGAATTGTCCTCTAAGCTTGGGGCAAAATTCAATTGTCCCATGGCCTCCTAATGTCATTTTAGGCATTGTGAAGTGTCCTACTCGGTCTCTTGTGGCCACTCCAGAAAGTTAAAGGTTTTCTCTTAAGTCTTGTTTCACATTTGGTAGCTTATGCAGATGCCTGTCTCATAATATCACCCTGCCCTGTTTTATATGACTCTAGTCATCTACATTAAGATCACTGAATCTTAACCTTGCTCTTCTGAGCTGGCACCTAAGTCAGACAGATTCTTCCAGGTGTCCCAAGTGGCAGTAGATTCATTCCTGCATTTGGTCAACTGAATTAAACTTCTGTCTATCTTCTTCTCATTCTTTCTTTTTACTGTCAGGAAATGGCCGCATTGCTCTCACGGGTTTCACAAGCTAATACCATAGTTAACTGCATCTCTGACATAATAACTGAAAGTCAAGGCTCAGTCTGTTTGTAGATGGAAAACTAATATAGAGGGAAGGGGGTGGGTTGTGTACACCTATGTGAACAGAAACATAAAAGCAGCAAATTGAACTTGTTTGCCATGTATCCCATTAGCACATGATTTACTCCAGCAAATATTTACCCCATTGTCCATAAGGGGATGTTGTTATTGGTATCTATAGAAATCCAGCGCAAGCAAGTCGCACACAGTATTTCAGGAAAGTTTTCCAGGCTCACATTGGAATCACACTATGAAAATTCAAAGTCAAGAAGACTTCAGATATATATGAATGAAATTTGAAATTTTCAGGTAATGAAAGTACCATAATTCAATTCACATCAT
>WAAD01001873.1:13183-27339 GCA_013389945.1 Fregata magnificens
TGATCTTTGCATCTGAAGCTTGGGCCTTACTGATGCATAAATAATGCAAGTCTCAGTGTAATGAGGTACAAGAGTCAGAATTTTAGACATGTTTTCTCCTAAGTGGGAAAGCAGCTGAAAACAAATTATCCGTCATTATAATTCTAGCCTCTCACCCTGAGAACATCTAGGCATATCCATAAATTGTCTTTTATGTTGTCTCATAGAAGTCATAGAGATTAGGCTAAAAAATGTATTTCTTTATTTGTTTATATGATTTCAAGCTAGATATTGACCTTCTATAGCATTTATTAAACATAACCTTTTGCAAACTGTGGGGTATATAGTGCACTCCACTGTATCCTCCAGGCTCAGAGGCTGCGTGTGCTTCAGATCAAGAATGGTTGTCTCTGATTTGTCTGCATTTCTGAAAAGGTGACTGGCAAGAGACATTTCAATCTTGCAATTTTGATAAAGTGAACTGGTCTAATGTTTTACTGATACCTCACTTAAAAGCACTGGGGTAAGTCACAGTTCTTTCAGCCTGTGCTGGTATTGCTACAGCTGCTACTGCTGGAACTTCGTTAGTGTTCCATTAATCTTATAAAAGATGGGCTTGCTTTATAGTAACACCTACACACACACACACAAAAAAAAGAATTAAAAAAAAATTAGAAACCCCTGCCTGGTTAACTGTGATGATGTAATTGGACTATAACAGGGGAAATCCATTTTATGTGATTAATGTTCATTTAAAATTGATGGGTTTGATGCCCTTTTAATATGTCTGTTGTAAACAACCCATCTTATAAGGTTGTGATGTTAGATTTCTAAGCACCTTATAAAACAGGGAACTATTATTCTCCCCATTTTACAGATTTGTAGACTGCAGCGAAGATTGGTACAGTGACTTGCCTAGTATAGGAGCAACTCTCTCAATATTACTGCTATAATCCATTTTGAAGCATTGGTAAATTTCTGTGTTGGAGTTGCCTGAAGCCATTATATGTGAAAATTGCTCACTAATAGAGTTTTTACCAGCTTGAGACAGCCAAAACACTCCCTCTGCCAGTGTTCTGGAAGTAATTTAGTAGGTAACTCTTCATGACTGTGACAGCCACAGGTAAATCCCATGTGGGAGTTCTGTTTTCCTTACTTCCTTCAGCAGTACAAATACAAGTAATCAAAGGAAGGTTAGGAAGCATTGGCAGTGGTTCAGAAAGTGTCTTGCAGTGCCCCTCATTATGGGATGTGTCACTAGCAGGCCCTATACCCATTAAATTCACATTGTAAAACTCAACTCTAAACATGTCGAAGGAAATCTGCCGTACTAAATCTAAAATACACAGTGTTCTACCATGGTTGTTTGGTACTTTGTCTGAATGCTAAATTGGTATTTTAATGCTATCCGATGCCATTATAGTGCCAGAACTGAACCCTAAGCATCGAATCCCCTAAAATGATCATACCTATTTATAGAGGTAAACTAAATCATATGATGACTAATATGTAGTATGTTCTCTTCTACTATAAGTTTAGGAATGTATAGAGTGACTGTAATGCTTTTGTAGTAACTTTAAACTAAGAGAACTAGTAACATTTATCATCATGAATGCAGTGGGTTGACCCTGGCTGGATGCCAGGTGCCCACCAAAGACGGTCTATCACTCCCCCTCCTCAGCTGGACACGCAAGAGAAAATATAATGAAAGGTTCATGGGTCGAGATAAGGACAGGGAGAGATCACTCAGCAGTTACAATGACAGGCAAAACAGACTCAACTTGGGGAAATTAACAATTTATTAACAATCATATCAGAGAAGCATAATGAGAAATAAAACCAAGTCTTAAAACACCTTCCCCCCATGCCTCCCTTCTTCCCGGGCTTAACTTTACTCCCAATTATTCTTCTACCTCCTCCCCCCAAGCAGCGCAGGGGGACGGGGAATGGGGGTTACGGTCAGTTCATCACACGTTGTTTCTGCTGCTCCTTCCTCCGCAGGGGGAGGGCTCCTCACACTCTTCCCCTGCTCCAGAATGGGGTCCCTCCCATGGGAGACAGTCCTCCATGAACTTCTCCAACATGGGTCCTTTTCACAGGGTGCAGTCCTTCAGGAACAGACTGTTCCAGCGTGGGTCCCCCGCAGGGTCACAAGTCCTGCCAGTAAACCTGCTTCGGCGTGGGCTCCTCTCTCCACGGGTCTGCAAGGTCCTGCCAGGACCCCGCTCCAGCACAGGCTTCCCATGGGGTCACAGCCTCCTTCAGGCTTCCACCTGCTCTAGCGTGGGGTCCTCCACAGGCTGCAGGTGGATATCTGCTCCACCATTAACCTCCATGGGCTGCAGGGGGACAGCCTGCCTCACCATGGTCTTCACCACAGGCTGCACGGGAATCTCTGCTCCGGCACCTGGAGCACCTCCTCCCTCTCCTTCTTCCCTGACCTTGGTGTCTGCAAGAGTTGTTCCTCTCACATATTCTCACTCCTCTCCCCAGCTGCAACTGCCCTGGATTTCTTTTGTTCCCCCTTCTTAAATATGTTATCCCAGATGTGCTACCACCATCGCTGATTGGCTTGGCCTTGGTAAGCGGTGGGTCCATCTTAGAGCCGGCTGGCATTGACTCTATCAGGCATGGGGGAGGCTTCTAGGGGCTTCTCACAGAAGCCACCCCTGTAGCCTCCCCACTACCAAAACCTTGACATGCAACCCCAATACGATGAACAAAGATAAAACTTTCAATACAAATGCCTTCAAAGTAATGGAAACATTTGTTATATGTGGTGGGTTTGGCCAGGATTTTCTTCACAGTAGCTAGTATGAGGTTATGTTTTGGACACCATCTCATCCAAAACTCCAGACATGAATCCCATGTTACAGCATTGGTTGAGGTATGGCTCCAGTTTCTTTTAAATTTGAATAAAAATTGTGAGGCTAACTGTCCTCCTGGATTTTTGGCCAAAAATGTGGACAGTATTCCTGAAGACATTTGTGACTCAACCAGTAATTCATTTTCACATTTCAGTGAAGCCCCTGGACCCCAAAACACTGTGTTAGTCTAATTTGTGTCTAAATAGGAATTCCTTCAGGGTACTTGAACAACTGTGAACTATTTTATTCATTAAGCATAAACTGGGTTATCATAAATAGTACACGAGATAATGATAGACCTAATACCATTGAGAAAATACATTATTTCTGACATATAATGATCTGTATTGGTCTGTTTGTCTGAGTTCAGCTAGAATGTAGATGAAGATATCTGTGGGTCCAGTTATAACTTTAAATGAAGTCAGACTTACTGAAGAAGTTGCTCTCAGTCACACTACTTTAAGGCATGACAGAATTTGTCCAAGAGAAATGGAAAACCAGCTGTTGATCACTTCTCCCTGGTATCCAGTGACAGAACATGTGCGAATGCTTCAAAGCTGCATCAGGGGAGGTTTAGACTAGACATCAGGAAGCATTTCTTTACCAAGAGGGTGGTCAAACACTGTAATTGCCTTCCTAGAGAGGTGGTTGATGCCCCAAGCCTGTCAGTGTTTAAGAGGCATTTGGACAATGCCCTTAATAACATGCTTTAACTTTTAGTCAGCCCTGAATTGGTCAGGCAGTTGGACTAGATGATCGTTGTAGGTCCCTTCCAACTGAAATATTCTATTCTATTCTATTCTATTCTATTCTATTCTATTCTATTCTATTCTATTCTATTCTATTCTAATATTTTTTCCTTTGGCTTATTAGTCGAATCCTATCAGTCTCCAGTTGCAGTATAAGTCCTTTTAAATAAGCATATAACATAAATTTCGAAGCAATAATAATAACAACAAGCCATATCACAGGTGTCAGATTTCAAAGTGGAAAAATAAATGGGGACAAGAAAACTGAAGACATAATTTTTTAGCCAAATAGATAATTTTATGCACAAATGGGTATTTGCTGTGTACAAGTTAGTGCTGCTGCAGACTTCCAATAGGTGACACTGACACTGATGTGCACAATTTATTCCTTTTGCTATGTTATTATTTCCTCTTGCATATTACTAACTGTAATAAAAACACTGATTTTTTTTTCTTTTTAATCTGTAAAAGCTCTTCACCGACTTTAACTCAATGGCATTTACAGCTGCAAGTACTGAGTTAACTACAACTAGATTTGAAGTTTTTTCCAGAAACCAGATTTAACAAATGTGTTATACCAAGAGCTAGAATCAAAGTTTGGGTTCTTATTTTATGAGTTCTCTAATTACTTGACTTGTTGAAATAATAAGAAAAAGAAAATAAGGCCACATTCTGTTCTCATTTATACTGGTTTAAATATGAAGTAACTTCAGAATATCAGGAATAAAGTTTACCAGAGTAAGCCATACATTCTTGACCTCCAGACTCTATTATTGCAACTCATTATGTCTGGGAATGAATCCAAGCAAATGCTAAAAAAGAAGTAGTTTCAAAATGCATCAACCCATCTTCTCAGTAACGCAGGTCTCTGAACATATCACCCCTTGCACTGTTACGTGCAGTACCTTCCTACTGAATACAGGATCCAATTTATAGTTTATCTTAATATTCAGAGCCTTCCATAGAAAAGGACCAAGCTTTTCTTATCAGAAATCATGACCTCCCTTGACAGCTGTTACAGTCCAAAGAAACTATAAAGTTTTCGGTCAAGAAGGAAAGACTTGCAAGCTCAGGAGATAGAACTTTTGCAAAAGCTGCATGGAGATTAGGGAACTCTCTTTTACAAGTGATATGAGCTTGTGAAATGAGCTGAGATTTCACAGCTTTCAGATTTAAATGTAAAATCAATTTCTTTCGCTTAGTTTTCTAGTCCTGTCACATAGTGTTTTTTGCTGACCTAGCTTAGTCTTCTTACTGTTGAAGCAGGAGGTTAGAGGACAAACAAGTACCCAAACAGACCCTTGGAAGAGTCTTTCATCTCTTTTTCTCATCCCATCCACATTCTTGGAGATTTTCTCAACATAAAGGTATAGAAGCTTTGTGTTGTTTTTCCTCTCCTCTCTTCAGTGTAAAATTTCATAGAGATGTCCATGCTGGCCCTTTTGTCTATCTCTGTCTGTGCTAGTCCCAGATCCATAAATCGCATGCGTCCTAGTAGGCTCAGGATGTCTGGAGACAAACTACCCTGGTCTGGAGTCAATATAGCTCTGTTCACATGAAATGGCTACTGAAGTCTATAAAGCAGGACCTATTAACTTTGGTGCAGAACTACATAACTAGTACTTCTGGATCCAAGCTCTTTGGTTTATCTGTTACTGTGCTGAGCCAAGTAGGTTGAGTGTCTGATAATTCATTGATCACTACCCCAGATTCAGTGTTGGAGACTAGTTATTTATTGTCATGTACAACTGGTTATGGACTCATAAAATTGTAGCCCAGAATTCAAGGTACCTTGATGACTGCAAATCAACAACCAGATATTTAGTCAGTAAATGTCGTTAGGCACTGCTGCCAGATCAGAAGACCTATCCAAGGTTTATTCTTTCTATAGGAAAAAAATAAACATACATTTCTTTCTGCCAGGGCTAGCAATATGTTAACTTAGTGTGCTGGTTTTGGCTGGGATAGGGTTAATTCTCTTTATAATAGCTAGTATAGGGCTATGTTTTGGATTTGTGCTGAAAACAGTGTTGATAATACAGAGATGTTTTAGTTGTTGCTAAGTAGTGCTTACACTAATCAAGGACTTTTCTAGCCTCCCATGCTCTGCCAGGTGCACAAGAAGCTGGAAGGGAAGAGGACACAGCTAAAATTGTTGATCGAAACTGGCCAAAGGGCTATTCCATACCATATGACATCATGCTCAGCATATAAATCTGGGGAAGAAGAAGGAGCGGGGGGACGTTTGGAGTGATGGCGTTTAGCGTTCCCAAGTAACCGCTAGGCGTGATGGAGCCCTGCTTTCCTGGAGATGGCTGAACACCTGCCTGCCCATGGGAAGTAGTGAATGAATTCCTTGTTTTGCTTTGCTTGCGCACAGCTTTTGCTTTACCTATTAAACTGTCTTTATCTCAACCCACAAGTTTTCTCACTTTTACTCTTCCGATTCTCTCCCCCATCCCACCGTGGGGGGGAGTGAGCGAGCGGCTGCATGGTGTTTAGTTGCCAGCTGGGTTTAAATGACGACACTTAGGCTCTGAAAGCTGATTTTTTTTTTCTTTTCATGCACATTTACAGCATCTTTATTACCAATGATCAATTTATATTGCTAGTTGTAGTTGCTTAATGCCACTTTCTTTACCTTGATAAGCAATTTCATTTGTGCACAAGAACACAGTAACGCACTGCCTATTTTTCTCTGTCTCAGCCCAGTGGAGTCAAATTGGCTGACAGAAAAAGTGATTTTATTTATTTCACCAAAGAAGTTAGAACCTTTACTATCAGCAAAGAAAGTTCTTTTCAGAGAATAGTTTTGCAGTTATTTCTCACAAGGGAAATGTAATTTTCTGTATGATTATACCATTGCCACTGTCCAACATATCCTGTGTAGGTGAAAACCTTTTTAATATACTCAAGCATTTATAAAAATGAATACTTTTAGTGCATTTGAGTTTAGGACCTGATAAATCAGGATGTTGCGCATTATGTATAGTTTGTAGGGCTGCAGTTTTGCACCATACCAATAAGGAAAATAGCCTTAGAGACCAAATATGTGAATACGCTTTATGATGATTTCTTGATAATGCCTTTACTTTAATAGACACTGAAATTCACATTCTGAAATCTATGCAACCCAGTTTTTTCTAGATCATCTCTAAATCTAACACCTACTACAACCAGCAGAATGCAGTCCAATGTATCAACAGTCTTATTCATCGAGAAGCCTATCAAGGTGGATAAGATCAGAACTGCAGAATTATATTACAAGCATGATTGTTCAGAGTAGAAAAGACAGTTAAATGTTCCTGCTTATTCAAAACTAAGGTGACATATGTGGTAACATATCTGACTAATTTACAAACACTGTGCCAACAACATACATAGGTAAAGTTCCTTTTGTTATATCTGGGCGGGGGGGTGGTGTTAGGGTTTTGTGAGGGAATAGGATACTGAAAAGTACAGGAATCCTGTTCTCAGAAGCATTTTTGTGTCTAGGTATACCATATCTTATAGAAATAGGCAAATCAGCAGTGTAGAAGGAATGCATAATATGGAATTAAACTGGAATATTTCTACTAAATGTAACTTTTTGTATTCTACATTGCCAAACATAAGAAAAGGATAAATAAAGAGAACATTTCCACTCACTGAGTCTTGCTTTTTGTTCTTGCTGAACAGTCAGTACCTTTAGTGACTGAGGAAAAATACAGACGGGTACTATATCTCTTCACAATAATTTCATTCCAGCCCTACATTCCTTTCATTCCTAGTGTCCTTCCCTCTTGCGTTTGACACTCTTTTCTATATAGCTTAGCTCCAGCTATAGACCTCTGACTTAGGAAAAAATGAAATGAAATAATGCAACTAATGTGTTGTCTGCTGTCGTTATATGGTTATTGTGCAGTGTGTTTTACGTTCCATTCTCCAACTCCAGGCTGTTCTTATCTTGACTGTAAACTCTTCAAGACAGGGATCATTAAGTAACCTATGTTTATACAATGCTTATCTCGGAGTAGTTCTTTTCTTCTTCAGCCTTTGGGCAGTGGTATAACAAATACGATCAATAATAATAATAATAATAAATACTGATCATTACAGCTCATTTTCAACAGATATCAACACTAGATGAAATTTAATGGCCCGCAGTATATTCCAGGCTTGACAAAATGATCTAATAATCCCTTTTGCCTTAACCTCTATGAATCTATGATTATCTACCTCTCCTAACTTTAGCTGCTTGAAATAGCTTCAACACAACAGCTATGAAGATAAGATACAGATACAGAATGAAATCGATTACTGTGTGCAAAGAACTTGGTTTTAAGAACATGCTATACAGCATTGCCAAATTTCTGTTAAAAAAAACCCTAAAATTATCAAGAGCAATATACCATGTCTACTTGTATTTTGAACTAATGTGTGTAAATGCATGTGTTAGGGCAGAATGTGCAAGAAGGCATTTATATAGCACTCACTATGTCATTGAATCCTTACATAAACCATTATTTCAGGGTTAAACTTTATAAGAGGCCTCCATAGCTCCTACTTATTGAAATGGACATAATCTCAAGTTAGTTGCTAGGTTATTCCAGTAATAACCTTAACAGAGTACAACTGTACGTATACTAGTCATTGCTTGTCATAGAAGCAGAAATTAAGATTTACTTTGCTGCTGCCTAAATAGTGGCTGACTGCTTACCTTGTTCATCTTGTTCACAGTAAATGGTGATGTTAACAGAGTAATCACAGTGGAATCAAACAAATGAAGAAGATCAAACATAATATCTTCATTTAACAGGGTGGGAGAGTGATCAGAGTCATTACAGAGTTGGTAATCTGATGTCAGTGGTTTGCAAATATTCAGCAAAAGCTTTAAGAGAAAGATTAACTAAAGACACAAACAAAAATAGGATTACAAAATAGGTGTGACATTTAGGTTGTGACAGACTAATTTGATATCAGTTTTCAGAAGGGCTATTGATTTTCTCGGCAACAGGAATGTAAATTGGCTTAATCTAGCTGTACTTAATAAAGTATTTCATATGGTGTTACATGAAAATCTATTAGCCAAAGTGGCACAAGGGTATACAATAACTGACTTTTGGAGAGAGGCAGTGAACAGTGCTGAAAGGGAAAACAATTGTACAGGGAAGTTACTAGTGGAATTTTTCAAGGGTAGGTTTTAGGATTAGTCTTATTCTGTAAGATTATTCATTTCTTTGATGTGAAAAATAGATTTGTACAAGTGAAATCTCCTATTGACTCAAAGGTAAGAGGTTGCTGTTGATATAAGGGAGGGATAACTGTAAAAGAAACAAGAATTCCCTTACTGTAAAATCCATTCACTTAGATAAAACGAGAAAATTTTGTTCAGTCACGGACTCTCAGATTTCTTTTTCTTTAGATATATCACATGAGTTGAATGGACTTCCAGGCCAGAGCCAGTGTGGAAATCTAGTACCTTTTGAGAAGCTTATACACCAAGGAATGGTAGACATACGCCTGAGCTTGCTGAAGAGCCAAGCTCTCAGGGGTGCCAGCTGGAAGTCAGATGAGGTAAAGTATTTCAAATGACAGCTGATAACTACGTGTAGGGTAACTGAATCTCATATTGCATTTCTTACTATTGCAAACCTAATTTGCATATAGACCCTTCCATTTAGGTAAAATTGGATTTGGGTGTCTGGAATATGGAAATGAATCCTACTCTTCGGGCTTGGTTCAGTTGCCCACATACAGGCATCTGGGGTCATCTGAGATGCCTCACTCAGGACGTCACTTCACAGTTTGGGTCATATCTGCCAGCCCCATGTGATGCCCAAGATAACTAATAACATCTCAAATGACACAAAAGTCCTATGTGTGGACAAGTGAATTGAGTCATTTGACTCCATCTTTCCACTACCTGACATGCATAGCTCAAGTAGTATTAAAGAGGTATCTTCATATACTTTTGCTTTAGATTAAAAAAGAAATGGAAACAGGAAAGAAGTTATGGCCGTGGATTATGGTGAAACACCTTTTGTCTCCCTATACAAGCAGTATACAAAAATAAACCCATATAATGTTTCTCACTTTTCCTGGCTTTTTAGAATATTGTTACCTGCAACAACATGGTTTGCGCCAAAAAAATGACTTCTTGGATCCTGTGCCTTTTAGATGAAACTCCACTGCAATAGGTACATATGGTACCTTTATCAAAAGTTTTATCTCTATACAAAAGTAACACCACTGCCAAAATTGTCCTCCTCAGTCTTGCATAAAGTATTCACTTAAACGTTGTCCATGCTGGACAGTAGAGTCTATGTTCAATTTTGGCTAATTTAACTCATAGCCCCCTCTCATAGGCCAACAAGGCAGATATCATGGTGGGAGTTTGTTATAGACCTCCTAACCAGGATGAAGAGGCAGACAAAATATTGTATTAGCAGCTGGGAGAAATCTCACAATCGCTAGCCCTTGTTCTCATGGAGGACTTACCACATATCTGCTGGAAATACAGTACAGCAGAGAAGAAACAGTCTAGGAAGTTCCTGAAGTGTGTGGAAGATAACTTCCTGACACAGTTGGTGAAGGAGCCAACTAGGGAAGGTGCCCCACTGGACCTGTTGTTTGAGAACAGAGGACTTGTGGGTGATGTGACAGCTGGAGGCTGTCTTGGGCATAGCGATCATGAAATGATAGAGTTTTTGATTCTTGGAGAATTAAAAAGGGGGGTCAGCAGAACTGCTACCTTGGAGGGCAGACTTTGGCCTGTTTAGGAGACTTGTTGACAGAGCCCCTTGAGAGGCAGTCCTGAAGGGCAAAGGAGTCCAGGAAGGCTGGATATTCTTCAAGAAGGAAATCTTCAAGGTGCAGGAGCAGGCTGTCCCCATGTGCCGAAAGACAAGCTGGCAGAGAAGAACACTGGTCTGGCTGAACAGAGAGCTTTGGCTGGAACTCGGGGAAAAAAAAGAGAGTTCTGACGTTTGGAAGAGGGGGTAAGAAACTCAGGAGGACTACAAGGATGTTGTGAGGTTATGCAGGGAGAAAATCAGAAGGGCCAAAGCCCAACTAAACTTAATCTGGCTACTGCTGTAAAAGACAAAAAAAAATGTTTCTGTAAATCCATTACCAACAAAAGGAGGGCTAAGGAGAATCTCCATCTTTTACTGGATGCAGGGGGAAACATAGCGATAAAGGATGAGGAAAAGGCTGAGGTATTTAATGCCTTCTTTGCCTTAGTCTTTAATACTTCGATAGTAAGACCAGTTGTTCTTGGGGTACCCAGCTGTACTGGGTCTGGCTGAGGGGGAGCTGGTTTCCCCACGCCAGCCTGCTGTGCTCTGTGTCGGTGGCTGGAGGCGGCACCAGTGTCTGGCTGTGGCCGGGCGGTGCCTGCCCAGACCCGGGGCTGCCTCTCCAACATTCCCCCCCCCACCCCCGCTGTGGGCTGGGGGTGGGCGGCATCTTGGGAGGGGGCGGCCAGGACAGCCGGCCCGGGCTGAGCGGGGCTATTCCGTACCGTGTGACGTCTGCTCAGGGATAAAAGCTGGGAGGAAGGAGGGAGCGGGGGGCATTCCTGGTTTGGGACGTTGGTCTGTGTCCTCGGGAGCAGCCGCGGCACGTGCTGGGCCCTGCTTCCCGGGCGGGGGCTGGGCGTCGCTGTGGTGAGAGGTGGGGAGTGGGGTCCGTGTTGTCCTTTCCCTTTTGTTTCCGCACATGGTCCTTGTTTCATTAAACTGCCTTTGTCCTGACCCAGGAGGTTTCTTTCCACCTCATGTTCTCCCCCTGCCCTGCTAAGGAGGGGAGTGATAGAGCAGCTGGGTGGCACCCGGTATCCAGCCAGGGTCAAACCACCACATCAGCCCCCTGAGCTGGAAGACGGAGAAGGGGAGCAGAGTGAAGGCCCCATATTCCAAGGGGAAATGGTTAGCCACCTGTGACACAACTTAGACACAACAAGTCTATGGGGTCAGATGGGATCCACCCAAGTGGACTGAGGGAGCTGGCAGAAGTTCTTACCAAGCTGCTTTCAATCCTTTACCAGCAGTCCTGGCTAACCGGGGAGGTCCCAGTTGCCTGGAGGTTAGCAAATGTGACGCCCATCTACAAGAAGGGCCAGAAAGAGGATCTGGGGAGCTAGAGGCCTGTCAGTCTGACCTCAGTGCCATGGTGACCTTGAGTGCCATCACACAGTAGGTACGTGATCAGGCCCAGTCAGCATGGGTTTATGAAAAGCAGGTCCTGCTTGACTAACCTGATCTCCTTCTGTGACAAGGCAACCTGCTTAGTGGATGAGGGAACGGTTGTGCATGTTGTCTACCTAGACTTTAGTAAAGCCTTTGACACTGTCTCCCACAGCGTTCTCCTAGAGAAACTGGTGGCTCATGGCTTGGACAGGCATACTCTTCGCTGGGTAAAAACTGGCTGGGTGGCCGGGCCCGAAGTGTTGTGATGAATGGAGTTAAATCCGGTTGGCGGCTGGTCACAAGCAGTGTACCCCAGGGCTCAGTCTTGGGGCCAGTTCTGTTTAATATCTTTATCAATGATCTGGATGAGGGCATTGAGTGCGTCCTCAGCAAGTTTGCAGATGACACCAAGTTGGGCAGGAGAGTTGATCTGCTTGAGGGCAGTAAGGCTCTACAGAGGGATCTGGACAGGCTGGATCGATGGGCCGAGGCCAATTGTATGAGATTCAACAAGGCCAAGTGCCGGGTCCTGCACTTGGGTCACAACCACCTCGTGCAATGCTACAGACTTGGGGAAGAGTGGCTGGAAAGCTGCTTGGCGGAAAAGGACCTGGGGGTGTCGGTCAATAGCTGACTGAACATGAGCCGGCAGTGTGCCCAGGTGACCAAGAAGGCCAATAGCATCCTGGGTTGTATCAGAAATAGTGTGGCTAGCAGGACTAGGGAAGTGATCGTCCCCCTGTACTTGGCACTGGTGAGGTCACACCTCGAACACTGTGTTGAGTTTTGGGCCCCCCACTACAAGAAAGACATTGAGGTGCTGGGCCATGTCCTAAGAAGAGCGATGAAGCTGGTGAAGTGTCTGGAAAACAAGTCTTATAAGGAGCAGCTGAGGGAATTGGGGTTGTTTAGCCTGGAGAAGAGAAGGCTGAGGGGAGACCTTATCACTCTCTACAACTACCTGGAAGGGAGTTGTAACAAGGTGGGTTTTGGTCTCTTCTGCCAAGTAACAAGCAATAAGACAGGAGGAAATGGCCTCAAGTTACACCAGGTTTAGATTGGATATCAGGAAAAATTTCCTCACCGAAAGGGTTGCCAAGCATTGGAAAAGGCTGCCCAGGGAAGTGGTTGAGTCACCATCCCTGGAGGAATTTAAAAGTCATGTAGTCGTGGTGCTTAGGGACATGGTTTAGTGGTGGACTTGGCAGTGCTAGGTTAACAGTTGGACCTGATGATCTTAAAGGTCTTTTTCAACCTAAATGATTCTATGATTCTATTATTTCAAATTCTTTTTTTATTTCAAATAAGATATCAGTTGTTGAAATGTCAGCTCAGTAGTGGGCTTTTTATATAGTGATGCATTTTTCTTTCTTGATCTTTAATTTTGACCAAAAAACTCCACCCTGCATTTCCATCAGAATAATTATTGCTCTCACTGCTATGAATCTGGGGTTTTGAGGTCAGACGAGCTCAAGTTCCTTCCTATTTTTCACTGTTTTGGCTTCTTCTGCTGCATTGTAAAGCATCACCATACTTTATTTATCACATTCATTATCTCTCTGGAGTTAATACACAAAATCTATTTATCTCTAATAATATGAGCTAAAAATTGATTATTCTCAATCATAAACAGTATTTACTGCAAGCAGAAAATTATAAATCAACTCTGCACAGTTGAAATTTGGTCTGACAGAGCCAATAAATAAAGCTATTTTTTGTCCTCTGACTTGGCCAGGCTTAGTGTCAGGTTTATTTTTGTTTGTCTCTTAGAGATCAGAAAAAAAAATTAAAGAACTCATCTTATAAAAATATTCCTGGCTTGGCTGACACCACTGCATTTGATTAATATTGGCTTTGTCTACCTAAGGGATCTTCAACAATCACAAAGTCATTTATTTCCCAGATAGGTCAAGAATCAGGTTAATTGCTATTGTTGGATAATTCATAGTTTAGCTTGAATTAGTTGATAAAATGGATGATACCTAAAAATTCTTCATCATCACAAAAAGCCTCTTCATAAGGCACAGGGGTTTTTATAGAATTCAGGGATCTTTTCCCATGCTGGTGCCCACCCATCCACAGCATGAGATCCATGGAAGCACCTGGGAACAAGTGTCTGCCAACAAGCATATAGAGCTCCTTATTTATCACAACGGATGAAAATACAGTATAAAACCCAGTTTGGGCTTACGTAATTAGGAAATGAGATAGAAAGGAATAAAAGCAGAATGATACAGGTTCTTTTAAGGGTAGTAAATTTACAAAGGTTGTGTGTATTTGGAATAGGCCCCACATCTAGGAAAAATTTCCAAGCTGTTGTTGCAAATCCTATTTTCTTCAGATCTGAACCCTATTCTTATTCAGTGGATTGAAATTATCTTTTTTTTTTT
>WAAD01001873.1:27691-41937 GCA_013389945.1 Fregata magnificens
CCAAGAAGGCCAATAGCATCCTGGCTTGTATCAGAAATAGTGTGGCTAGCAGGACTAGGGAAGTGATCGTCCCCCTGTACTTGGCACTGGTGAGGTCACACCTCGAACACTGTGTTGAGTTTTGGGCCCCCCACTACAAGAAAGACATTGAGGTGCTGGGCCATGTCCTAAGAAGAGCGATGAAGCTGGTGAAGTGTCTGGAAAACAAGTCTTATAAGGAGCAGCTGAGGGAATTGGGGTTGTTTAGCCTGGAGAAGAGAAGGCTGAGGGGAGACCTTATCACTCTCTACAACTACCTGGAAGGGAGTTGTAACAAGGTGGGTTTTGGTCTCTTCTGCCAAGTAACAAGCAATAAGACAGGAGGAAATGGCCTCAAGTTACACCAGGTTTAGATTGGATATCAGGAAAAATTTCCTCACCGAAAGGGTTGCCAAGCATTGGAAAAGGCTGCCCAGGGAAGTGGTTGAGTCACCATCCCTGGAGGAATTTAAAAGTCATGTAGTCGTGGTGCTTAGGGACATGGTTTAGTGGTGGACTTGGCAGTGCTAGGTTAACAGTTGGACCTGATGATCTTAAAGGTCTTTTTCAACCTAAATGATTCTATGATTCTATTATTTCAAATTCTTTTTTTATTTCAAATAAGATATCAGTTGTTGAAATGTCAGCTCAGTAGTGGGCTTTTTATATAGTGATGCATTTTTCTTTCTTGATCTTTAATTTTGACCAAAAAACTCCACCCTGCATTTCCATCAGAATAATTATTGCTCTCACTGCTATGAATCTGGGGTTTTGAGGTCAGACGAGCTCAAGTTCCTTCCTATTTTTCACTGTTTTGGCTTCTTCTGCTGCATTGTAAAGCATCACCATACTTTATTTATCACATTCATTATCTCTCTGGAGTTAATACACAAAATCTATTTATCTCTAATAATATGAGCTAAAAATTGATTATTCTCAATCATAAACAGTATTTACTGCAAGCAGAAAATTATAAATCAACTCTGCACAGTTGAAATTTGGTCTGACAGAGCCAATAAATAAAGCTATTTTTTGTCCTCTGACTTGGCCAGGCTTAGTGTCAGGTTTATTTTTGTTTGTCTCTTAGAGATCAGAAAAAAAAATTAAAGAACTCATCTTATAAAAATATTCCTGGCTTGGCTGACACCACTGCATTTGATTAATATTGGCTTTGTCTACCTAAGGGATCTTCAACAATCACAAAGTCATTTATTTCCCAGATAGGTCAAGAATCAGGTTAATTGCTATTGTTGGATAATTCATAGTTTAGCTTGAATTAGTTGATAAAATGGATGATACCTAAAAATTCTTCATCATCACAAAAAGCCTCTTCATAAGGCACAGGGGTTTTTATAGAATTCAGGGATCTTTTCCCATGCTGGTGCCCACCCATCCACAGCATGAGATCCATGGAAGCACCTGGGAACAAGTGTCTGCCAACAAGCATATAGAGCTCCTTATTTATCACAACGGATGAAAATACAGTATAAAACCCAGTTTGGGCTTACGTAATTAGGAAATGAGATAGAAAGGAATAAAAGCAGAATGATACAGGTTCTTTTAAGGGTAGTAAATTTACAAAGGTTGTGTGTATTTGGAATAGGCCCCACATCTAGGAAAAATTTCCAAGCTGTTGTTGCAAATCCTATTTTCTTCAGATCTGAACCCTATTCTTATTCAGTGGATTGAAATTATCTTTTTTTTTTTTAATTTTTGCTTCCCTCTTACAGGCTTTTCTGCAGAATTCCGGGAAAGATACAGGGGAGCCATAGGAGGTTTGCCAAGCCTCTCTTCTACATCCTTTCTTACTTCAGAAAACACCAGTACTGCTTGCCAAGGAGCTGCCAAGAGCAGGGCAACCGGGGACACCAAGGGCAGCCCCAGCCCTGGGCATCAGGCACCTCCACAGGGATGGGGACAGGTTGAGTCTGTGCTGGGACATGGTCTACAGGTGGGCCCAGCTCAGCGGGGCCCATGGCCGGGCAGGGCAGGGCGGTGGGGAGCTGGAGACTGGCCCTGCTGCCGTGTCACCGGGGCACGGGCTGACAGCCCTGGTGAGCTGAAATGGGGTCCTGGGCCATGGGCAGGGTGGGGGGAGCCCTGGAGGAGGCTGGGAAGCCATGAGTGAAGGCTTTTCTCAGCCCAGTCTAACAGGCTGGACTATTAAAGTTCTGTCAAGTCTTCTCTTCCTTCCTGTATACATGAGGAGAGCAGGGAGAAAAAACATGTGGAACAGAGCACTTCTCGCTGAAGTAGGAGAAAAAGAAGTGTAGAAGGGATAGTCATTACACTCACAGGAGTCTGAGAACACAACTCAGTTGCCTAGTCAATTAGTAAAAGGCTTTGTCTATCAAAGTCCACAGAAATATGACTGACAGAAGTGGTACAGCTTGTTTGTAAAGACCTTTTACTCCTTGAACAGACAGTGAGACTCTACGAAGAATAACTGGAGGCATCTCAAACAGCACAAACCATCCAACTGAACAGAGTTGAAAGATTTACCTGTTCCCTCATGCAAGCTGTGGAAATGGAATAAGGCACAAGGAACCATTTCTATAGCCCACTACCCCTTATATAGTGGGAGGAGAGACAGTGCTTCTCTACTGCTCCAAGTCACAGTCTATACCTAAATATGTCTGTGCTGTTGCACGTGAAGGAGCTTAATTTTATATTCCTATTTTCAATCTGGATCATTTACATATTGTGGGATTTTGTTGTTTTGAATATACTAGTTAAAGCATATGGAAATAAAATGCAATCAGTGGTTGATGTTTGGCAATCAAAATGGTGTGGTGCAAACAAGTAACCATTTCATTTGTTAAATACAACTGGAAAAAAATCAAACTGACATTTAAGAGACATGTTTGAAGACGTGCAGGTAAGGTCATGACTTGAGTTCAAGAGACATAAAGGTTGCTGGTAATGTTTTATTTGTGGGACTGGTACCCTGAAGGATGTACTAATATTAGAAAATCACAACCCTGTGATTGTTCAAGACTGCCTTTAATCATCTTTAAACCTTTAATCATCTAAGTCTCTGAAGATACTTAACCCAGACATTCTAATTTTATAGGATGCCCATGTAGGACAATTCAGAGTTTATGTTTAAATTCTCTATCATTGAGCAGTATGGCACTAAATAGCTTAAAGTGTATTGCCCTAAGAGGTTTACGTTAGTGGCACAAAATGAAAACCTGTTACAGTGTTTTATAAATGCTTAATAAGATGTTGTTTTCTCTGATATTTACAGCCATGCTCCAAGACACCAGTTGATCATATAACCAGAACTGTAGAGGACTGAGATTTGATTCTCTTGCACTTTATCCTGCTTTAAATCAAAAGCTGGATTCACACCAGATGTAAAAGGCAGCATGTGAAAGAAGTAACTTCAGTGGCTGTCTGGTTTTCTATGCATTATAAACATTTTCACTAGGGGAAAAAAAAAACCAACCAGAAACCAAAAAAAAAGTTCTATCTCTGTTCACAGATGTTATCAAAAGAAGCAGGATTTGTTTTTTTTTTTTTCCCCATTTAGGAAGATGGCAACATACCATGGCATCATGTAGAAGGTTATGCATATGTTTTGTGTACTCTGTTTCTTACTTAGCAGAACATTCCATTGTACAAGGCATGAACAATCATACCCAAATGAACTTCCCTCTACCATTTGCATTACGCTCCCTCTTGGAGCCATAGATACATCTGTAAGTTTCAGATGGAGGTCATCTTTGTAGCCAAACTGCAGCTTCAAAGAAAAATTCTTCCCTAAACTGGAGAGGTCCCAACAGACAACTGAGTTACCTAAACTCATTGTGAGAGTCAGAGTTTTGGCCCTAAATGTGGTGTTGCACAGGAACAGGGAAAAACTAATTTGAAGCATACATCAGTGTTCTTTCATGTTCATTCCTCTGATCTGTGAAAAATTAATGAAGATGGAATAGTATCATCTTTTGTGTTGTACTTTGTAGTTGTTCAAAGTGCTACTATTATTCTCATTTTTACATTTCTCAAGGTATGTATAAATGCCAGCATTTAGTAAAAACTCATCAAACATCAAAAAAAATCAGCCAGAAGTTGTCTTCTTTTTTTGTTTTCCTTCTTTTTTTCTTTGGTTTTTTTTTTCTTTTTCAAATATCCTAAGTACCTGGCTTTTGGGGGGGTTGTACTTTTTTGTGCAGGGTATTTTGTTTGTTTGTTCTGGTTTTTGGTTTTGTTTTGGGGTGTGTTTTTTTTTTTTTTTTTAATTTGGTTGTTTGCTGCTTTGTTTTTTGGTTTGAAAACTAAACTATTGATTCATTTCATTTAAGCTTAAGAACTTTGGGTAGGATGGAGCTGCAGAATGACCTATCTAAATTTAAGTGTCTACCTGTAAGTATATGCTACTGAACCAGATGCATTAGATCCTGTTATAGCTACTGGGTTTCCAGTGGCCCTTGTAGCCAATACAGATCTAGGAGTCTAAAAAATAAATCTGATCACCTTAATATGGACACCTAAGTCAAGATTCAGTCACCTAAACATAAGTACCCAGCATATATAACCCGCAAAGGATTAACAGACATGACACAGAGTATGCAGAGTCTACAGGAGACCTATCCTTTTCTGGAGTAGCAGCAGGAGCTGTGGTGGGATACTCTATGGCATCCCAGATAGCACTTTTTGCTTATGTTTAGGCAATTGAATCCCACCCTTCACTTCTGTTAGTCGTATAGGCTACCTTTTTGAAAAAAACCCAGCATCTTCAAGGGAGGAACCCCATCAGAAAATAAATATGCATGAGAGGTGGAATGAACCACCCTTTGTATGTGCTTATTTCCTTCCATCAAAAACAGTAGGAAACAAGATGCATAGAGCTAGATTGGTTAAATTCCACTTTTGTCAATTTATGGGAGATATGGATAGACTAATTTCAAAGGCAAACCACAGTGATTAATTTTAAATATTTATTTTTGATGTTTTAACTTCACAGCGGTGAGATGTTTCATATCTTTGGTAGGACATAAAATGGAATTTATTGCTTCCATCACTATTATGTGAATTGCCCGATTTGTTCTTCTGTTAAATGTTGCTGCTAATGGTTTTCATGCCAATCCTAAAAAAAAATATTAAAAAAGAATAGTGTGAGTAAAAAATATCACTTGCATTGCAGTCTCAAGGGCCAGAGATCATTCTCTCTTCTATGTTTCATAGAATCTTAATCATATGTTATTCATCCTAAATAAAACATTAACATAACTAATAAAACATGAATGTAACTTTAAAAGGGTACATTTTCTTCACAGGGATTGTGTGCCTAGATGTGTGAAGGTAAGTCCTAGCACCATGGAGCCAATGGGATATGCAATTTTGGGGAAGGTTGGTGGCAAAAGTGCCCACTTTTGATAGCTTTGACTTTTAAATTGGTTTAAACTAATCACCAAACTATAATATCACTGACTTCAGTGTATATCTGAAGATATTCCAGGAACTTCTGTAGAGTTGATTTGTTTAAAAAGTGTCTAAAACAAGTATGGCATCTTAATAATACCAGTTTACTGTCTCTTTCAATACAAATAATTAGTAAAAGCAGGGTTGCATCTCAGTCTCCTCTCAATCAGATTAACTGTTGTTGCAATGAAAACCTCGAGGCAAAATCCTGAATTCATGTTTAAAAACATCACAAAACATTAGGAATTTTGCTGCCTTCATGAAACGGTGAAAAGACCAGAACGTTTCATGAATTTTTCTGTTCAAGCTAATAGTTAGTCCATCTCTATGGCTGTATATAAATTGCAAGATCAAGTTGCAGTCTTCTAAATGGCAATAGAGGGTGACAAACTGAAGCATTTTGTGGCTTTCCTTTTATCAATGAGGAAGTTTTCTTCTGTGCATGTGTGCATGTGTATGTGGTTCAAGCGTTCATCCAGATCTTGTGCCAGAAGGCAAGTTGGGCAAGCAGGAGCAACCACGGCTCAAACGCTTCCTTGTTTCATTTTCTAATTTTTCGCGCAATGGAAAGGCAATGGTGAAAAGAGCCTGCCAACAGAGACACGGGGGCAGAGCAGTGTTTTGCCTTTGGAAAGGACCACTACCAGATGTCCATATGATACTATGTTTCTCCCCCCATATATGCTTCCCGTCAGTTGCAGCTATGGCTTTCTTGAACCAGAGGTGATATTGGTGCCCCAATACTGTTTTTTCATGAATTTTTTCTGATCATCTGTAGTGATGCTAACAGAAGATCATTGTACGATGGGGACTAAGTGTATGGGGTGTCCATAGCAAGGTGCTGGCAGTGGCAGGGGGCTGCAGGGGCAGCCTCTCTGAGAAGAGGCCGGATCTGCCCCATGAGGGACACAGCCGGTTCCAGCCAGCTCCAACAGACCCGCCACAGGGCATGGCTGAGCCCCTCAGCCGAGGTGGTGGTGCCTTGGGAAAAATGTATTTTAGAAAGGACAAAACAACAGACAGGCAGAGGAGAAGGGAATCAAGCAGCTGGGTGGGCATTTGGCTGTTAGCCAAGGCTAATCTCCCACGTAGGCACTGGCCCGTGCTGTGCTTTGCTGTGCTATGCTGCATGTATAGCTTGGCTTTCAGGCCTGTGTTTGCTGCACATATTCTTTGAATGCAAGGGAAACTTAAGCAGCTAATTGTAATGGAGGACTCTGAGGCAGCTCCCTGTGGGCACTGGCAATTATGCCACCCACATGCCCTTGCCTTTACCTTAAAGTGAAGCAGCAATTTCCCATGTGAACATCCTTTTGTTCAACAGTAGAACTGATGGACAGAATTGTTTTCTATTAAGACAATCCTGTAAGAGCTCTGAAAACCAAAATGTCAGCAAACTTCTCCATGGACAGGATCTGCACAGCATGACCTGTATTGCTAGGAGGTCCATCTGATGCTGCACAACCTAGGGTTCCCAGCACCCAAAGAGATGTAAAATTATCTATACTATCCTCTTTTTATTTCTCTTGTTAGCTCTAGTATATGGTATATTAAACAATTCCTTACAAAGTCTGAGTGCCTTTCTCACTGGGATTATAATAAGCACTAGTCCCAATGCATCTTTTGAGATGATGGAAACTTGTGGCATCCACAAATTCTATAGCAGAGTTCAGTGATTTTACTGTAGGGTAATGGTTTAATGATATAGCTGGCAGAATCACCTCCCGTAACCCCTAGCTGAGCAACTGTCTCTCTTTCAGTGACAACGAGCAGAGGCAGATTGAGTATCATCTTGAACTGCATCAAAAACAATGGGAAAGCAAAAATGATTCAAGTCAATGTGACTTCCTACATTTCCAAAGCCAAGCTGAGCAGAGGTGCTATAGTTCAGAGTGTAGCCACTGCATAATCCCACTGATCTTGCTGCAGAGTCCACACAGTACATGAAGGCAGAATAAAGCCCTAGCTTTTTTTTGCCAGATTTTGCCTGCCTCCCTAACAATAAATATTAGATGTCCTTAAGTGAATTCAGTACTGAGCTTCTGGATTCTTCATCCAAATTAATTAAAGTCCCAAACAGTCAAATCAGTTTAAATATTTTTCATAATAACAAGAAGTTATTGACCAGTTGGTTTGGGTTTTTTTTAGCCTAAGTTTTATGAAAAAGTAAAACAAGAATCCCACATTTTGTTTAATTTTCTATGAATTCTTGCTTCCAAAACCTCTTATCCTAATCATAGCCAGTATCCTCACAAACGTAGCACAACTGAATGAACCTACAATTTGGGTTTTTGAATTTATGTCAGAAATAAACAAAAAAAGACAGAATACCAGCTAGTGTGAGTTACCAGTGTAGTAAGTGGTAAGATGTGTATTAAGTAAGCATCGTTTGACTGTTAAAATATATTCCAAAATTTAGAGATAAGTTTGAGAAACATGGATATACTGGGTCTGGCTGGGACAGAATTAACTTATTTCATAGCAGCCCATATGGTGCGGTGTTTTGGTTTTGTGGCTAAAACTGTTAATAATGCACCAATGTATCAGCTACTGTTGAACAGTGCTTGCACAGCATCAAGACTTTCTCTTTTCCCACTCTGCCCCCTGAGCAAATAGGCTGAGGGTGAGCAAGAATTTGGGAGGGGACACAACCAGGACAGCTGGCCCAAACTAGCAAAAGGGATATTCTATACTGTGCAATGCCATGCTCAGGAATTAAAATTGAGGGGACATGAAGAAAGGTATGTGTAGGGACGGTGTTTGTCTTCCAAGGTGGCTGTTGCTCAGAGACTGGCTGGGGATCGGTCTGTTTGGGGGAGGTAGTGAGTGATGGGGTGCTTAGTTGCTTCCCTGGGTCAACCCACCACAGTGGGTTGAATTCTAGAATTTGGGAAATTTTATTTTGGGTGTAGTAAGCATGAATCTTTTGTTACAGGATTAGCAGTTTATGATTTGTTACTAAAAGACTGATAGGGATCTGATTTTAAGAGATTTTGAACAATCAGGAATGTGCTAAATTATGACCACATGGGTTTATTCTGGAAAAGTAATTTGACCATTGAAATTACCCTGCATTTTCTGAAATACTATTGGCTATTAACAGCCATCTCATTTACAAGATCTTATTTTCTGCTAGAGTCTGTGAATGCTACACAGTAATATACATCTGTCCCTCATACTTGTGAAAAGCATGGGGTTTTGTTTTGTTTAATTTCACTTGGACATCCCCAAGAGAATCATGGAAAAAGAGGTGTGGAAAATGGACAAATAATTCTAGGCTCGAGAAACCTGGCAAAAAGGAAGAGAAACTCAGAACAAGTGTAACTGATGAAAACAGTCAAAAGCACAATATACAAAGAGGTTAAAAAAATGCAATCCTAGCAAATGTTCACCACTCAGTAAAAGCAAAGGTTATGTATATAGCACAGTACAATTTATTTCAAATTAATCACATCAAGCAAGTATGTCTTAAAGAAAATTAATAGTATATATAATATATTCAATGATATAACAAAGGTGCCTGTACCTATTGTGATAAATAAGATCTCAAAGCAATCAAACCTACTGCCCATGTAAAGCCCTGATAGACTTCGATGATTTCTGTTACAAAGTAAATAGTGAAAGACGTTGAAACTGTTTAACATTCCAGCCCAGACAAGAAATGTTTATATTTCCAAACTACACATAGCTGCATTTTCCTTGTCCCTGTGTTTACCTGAACGATGTTACTCAAACATACAACAGTAAAAAAATAATATAAAGGAAAGGTAGGTATTGAGCTATTTTAGGGATAGATGACTAACCAAAAAAGATAAGGAGGCAGAAGAATACTGAACATGTGAGGAAGCTATAGGGAAAGGAACTGAGGAAAGGTAAGAGACGGTGACACAGACAAGGCCAGAGTTTATGAAGGAGGAAGAAAATTTGAAAAGGAAGAAAAGATTTGGAGGTGGCTTTGAGGGGTCGTAGATGCAAATGAAACACTGTGGAAATGCATCACCTTATGAAAGGTCCCATGTTTATTAATAACAATATATTTAGTGATAGGACAAGAGGAAATGGCCTCAAGTTGCATCAGGGGAGGTTTAGATTGGACATCAGGAAGAATTTCTTTACCAAAAGAGTGGTTACGCATTGGAACANCTCTTAGGTAATCAGCTCTAACAGGAACGAGCATACTGAAAAATAAAGGATAGCCAGACAGTATGACTACCACACGGGCATGACAGCAGAAAAGTTAACTACAGCTTATCAATTAAACAGAGGATGTAGAAGGTAGGAAAGATGTCAGTGAGGCTAGGAGACAAAGTAATCTGCAACAGCAAGCCTGACAAGGAGAACTATGTTGTATATGAGAGGAAAAAAGTATCTTCTGAAATAAGATCTTGAAATCACTTTCTGTGATTGCTCCTGTGAATATATATTTATTGTTACTGCCCACATACACCTTTGAAGTCTACCTTTGACTCTTTAGTGAGTGGGTGTTTAAAAGAATTGCCCAAGGTTTTTGGCTGTGTAGGTATAGCATGCCTGACATTAAAGCATCTATGGGGAGGGAAGGAGCACTACGGAGCAATCACATGCATGTGTATTTTTTCTTAGATTTAGTAAACAAGAAGTCCCAATAAAGAGGGAGAAGGAAATTAATATCTTCAGAATGAGTGGAGTAGAGAAATGCTGGTAGTTGAATGCCTGAAGATCTGAATAGCTAAAACCTAGAGCCTCTAAATATGGGACTTATTTATTCCAAATTTATAACATTTACTGATATCTACCTAAACAGTAAGATCCAGGTAAATGCAACAGTATCAATATTAACTCAATTAAATTTACCTTTCTAATAAACTGTTTTACTCTGTACTGTAACAGGAAATTTTGATTCATAGGCTTCCCTACCTCCCCATCTGACTCCTCTCAGGCTCCAGCTGCCCTTTCCTGTTCTCCCTGCCACAAAAAGCGTGCCTTTATTTATCCTGGATGGGAGTAGTAATAGCTTGTGATGTTTGGTTTATTTACATCTAAACTCTGAGAGAGACAGACAGGATGGGTATCCCTTGGTCCTATCTGGAGTTCTGATTTTAAGTCCCCAAAAGTTTTAAGTCATATGCAGGTTCCTAATTAAGGTGTGTGAAAATTCATTAGAGCCACTCCAGTTGATGCAGATGATAGTTGTGCAGCTAATTACTTACCAGTTTGAAGTTTTCAGTCCTTTCACCTCTGAAGAAAAGTAAACTGAGAATCCATTTGTGTTCCCAGAATAGAAAAAGGGTTGTATCAGATGTATGCTCTCAAAGCTACAGGTGTGGTTGACAGATATTTGACCACAATGAACAAGAAAACTCAGTGGAGGAAAAACATGTTCTGATATTTATATCTATATCTGTATCTACACTTTCATGGATCTAACTGCTCTCAGTAAAAAAAGTATAAAAATTATAAAGAATAATGGTCAGAGCACTGAGCTTCAGGGCAGTCTGAAGCAGCTGCATGTTTTTATTATAACAAAGCTTGCTCAGTATGGCTTTACTAGCACAGGTGGTACTGCACATTATTCTTCCTAGAAGAGAGTTATTATATTGCTTTATACCCATCATTCAGAATTACAGCATTCTTCTTTTCAAAGGAGGCAGTCGAGATGAGGTTTGTAACTTGAACTGGGAGGGTGTACGCTGTTACCTGGAAGATGATTAACAGTAATTTGATGCAACATGCAACATTTGCAAAAGTAAGAACAATAACATCAGTGAGGCAAACAAATGAGCCATATGTTCAGTTATCTATCACCCACGAGGTGTACTAGGAAAAGGGTGCTGATCATCTGACAGAGCATTTTCTGAATACATACATTACCAATTTAAGTCTAGGATCTTTATATATGACAATCACTCGTGGTTAGCTTACACAATCATTTTGAGAAATTAAATTTTTTAAATTATCATTTCTTATTGTTTGTATGGAGGAATGTGAGCATTTCTCACCAATCTATAAGCACTACTAGCAACATAAGCAAATTTCACTTGCAGACAATAAAATTTTACTTTAAGGTTCAAGAGTTCACTTTATCTCAAGAGAAATGCATTCATGTTTTATCAGAGTTACAAATAGATATGTCACCAATTAGAAAGGAATTAATAAAAAAAATGTAAATTAAATGGATGAAATTATTTCCTGTTTGATTTTTCAATGCTGACCCTTGAAACACACAGCAGCTGAACAAATCTCTAACAGTTTTTTGAATGCTTCATGTTATTCGTAACAGAATTGCAAATAAAATTATAAAAATATTGCTATGTTTGCCAAATCTGAACAGTTTGAATTTGACATAACTATTGTACTTAGGTATAGAAGAGTGACAGCTTTTCTTTTTTCTTTTTCCTATGTCATTCTGTGATTTGCTTTTCTCTGCAAAAACTCTTTGAGGCTCTTTTTCGTCCTTTTATTACTGTACAAATTCAAACACTTTTGTATGAATAAGAAAACTTCAAATAAACTCTGAAATTTTTCCTGACCTTGGTCAACAGCTTCCCTCCTCATAATGATTTCACATAATGATCTATCAGAAATTTGTTCACATTACCTGCAAATATGTTATTCCTTGTGACATATCAAAAAATTTTGGCAGATTTTATGATTTTGAAGCTGGAAAAAACCAGCAAATGAAAACCCTCAAATTTCAAGCTTCCTTTTTTCAATAGGTTCTTATGGAGTTCACAAATTTAATCAGAAGAAAGTTTTGCTTTCATTTTGTAAGATGTGTAACTAAACTGCTTATATCTTGATTGTCTTTTACATGCCTGTTGACTTTTTCTCATAGACAAAAATTATGTGTAAAGTTTGTAACCTTCTTTCTCTGCAAATACTGCTGTAAACCCCTTTTCCCTTGGGGTCAGCAGCCTGTGCTCCAAGGGTCCAAGGCCCAGCTCTGATCTGGCCCAGCAGCATAACCTTGTCTTTGACTTCTGAGAAAATCATTAAGTTATGAGAGAGAGCTGTGAGAAAGAGGGCAGAAAGATAAGAAAGATAAAATTACAACCAGAGGTAGCCCTATTGAGACAAGATCATTAGTAGCTCAAGCATTCAAGGAGAAAAGCACCAGCATGGAAAAATGTAAAATACTAAACAAAGAACTGGGAAAGCTAGTTGAGTAGTTAGGAATCATTGGGGCATTGTATCAAGCCATCAGTGCCACCCGTGATGACAGAGCTGGTGGAACCTGGCAACTCGGCAGCATTGAGAACCTGTTCAAGGACTGATAGAGACTGTCCCTGTGCCTCCTGACTGATGCCTGTGTGGCCAACAGAGACTCTTCAGGTGCCTTAAGAGTATTGGTGGGCAAACTAATACTTAGCCTAACAGATCATTAAATCTTAGCTATGTTTTGTGTGTACTGAACTAATAAATAATTGCTTTTTGCTTTTCAACTTATGTATATATCACTTGCAGAGTCTCTTTGCACCATACAAACGATGCCTTAATAAACTGATCATAAAGAGGAGAGGTGGCAGAGTTCAGTGAAAAACAATCCCACATCATGTCTTCCTCTGTGAGCACTGCATAAGGAAACCAGCAAATGGAAATAAGGGTAAGTATGGGTAGTAGCCGAAGTATCAGGGGTTTGGCCTGTTATAGCAGAATTTTGTCCTTTCTAATACCTGCTTTGTATATAGAGTGTTGAGGGGGTTTTTTTACATACTTTTCCAGAGGAAAGATAAAAATAGACCTAAAAAAGGTTAATATGACCTATCTTTTCAAGGAAAGGCTGATGTATGGTAAGCAAAGGACAATTTAAAACTCCTGAGTGTTTTCTCCCCATCTGTGATGTTCCCTGGGGTTTCTAAAAGCTACTGGTTTAGCAGAAATGTTGGTTGCTAAAGCTGCATGAACATTAGCTTTCTTTCTACAACTGTGTGAATTGTAAAGAAAACAGAAATGGAACTGCTCCTTGAGATCCTAGATCAAATCTCAGCTCAGCCAGTTCTTTACCTTTTCATGTTTGTTTTCTATGAATGTTTGAGTAGCTGAGATTAACTAGGTCAAACAGGCAGGAAAGCAAAATTTCATACAAATAATTATCAACAAGTTTTGATAGGATTACAATATTTGTAACTCATGTCCAATTCATTGGTTATTGTGCTGAAAACACATTAAGTGACCCATGAAGTGAGGTTTTCTGCTGTACCTCTGAGACTCTAATACAATACTCTGGTGCTTAGGGAGCAGGAACCCTGCAGATATAACCAAACAGTAATGCAGGAGCAAAAAGCACCAGCCATTACCAGGAGGGAATATTTCTTCCTCCCTACACACTTATATTGGTAAAACCTTGCATGGAATATGAGGGTGCATTCTGGAGGCTTTCAGCTACCTCTTCTCTCCCAGTTCTTACCTCTTGTCTATCACTTAGTATAGAGAAAGTTGAGACTCAAATAAATTATAAGAGCTATAAGAGCTATAGGCAGGGTTTTTTGCAGGCCACCAAACCCCCATTAAGGGAGAGGGTGCACTTGGGGCTCTTGTACTTGCCACCTGTATTTACAGCTCATTTCTTGTAAGACAAATACAGGGTTTCTTTTCCCATGTTGACCATGGAATAAACACACCAAATAAAAGAGGAAGAGCAGTGATTAGAAGCTTCCTTCTACTTAATATTTTTGTGCCCATTCATGGATAGCTTATGGAGTTAATTTTGTTAATTTTGTTTGTCAATAAAATTCAAGGCTACAACCACAATACAACCTTTGTGATGTAATGTCATGGTCTTTCAGAATTAATTAAGTATGGTATGATCTAAAATGTAATTT
>WAAD01001873.1:56297-85579 GCA_013389945.1 Fregata magnificens
GAGTGGCTTGGCAAGCTCCTCCGCCAGCTCCCTCAGCACTCTCGGGTGGATCCCATCCGGCCCCATAGACTTGTGAGCGTCCAGGTGGCGCAGCAGGTCACTGGTTGATGGTTTCCATTTTCCTTAAAAAACAAGAGGTGTTTGGGCAAATCATCAGTCTAAATCATTTTCCAGGAGGAATATAATGTTGTTCGGGGTGGGGGGGGAGGTGTCTTCCTCCTTACTCTTGGGCTTGTTTGGGATAGTTTCATATGTTTTCCAACACTACCACTTCATATCAAATCTACTCTATGTGGTACATTTTCCACATCTTGGGTACTTATTCTTTATTTTCTTATTATCTATAAAACCAGCTGTACCCAGCTGTCAAGGTTGCACTCCAGAGGTGGCCACTAATTGACCCCCACTGTAGTGTTTATAGCTGTGGGGCTCTGGTATCATCTTGTGCCTCTGCTTTCAAGCCCTCTGCCATCTTCCTGTGCCAGTATTCTTCCGTGCTGTGTTTATATTACAGGTTCATAGATAGTTCACACTGCACACAATAGCATAGTAAGTCCAGACAAAAACTTGGTAAGTCCTAGTTCTAAGGTTTTGTGGAGTTAAAACAGACCGGTGGCCTTTTACTAACAATTATAAGACGTAAACCTCCAAAGATACAAGGCTGCAATAAACACAGTGTAACATGAAGAACACAACCTCACCAGACTGAATTTGGATCGTGGTACTCTAAAAGACATACTTTAACTCAAAACACTAATACATTAGGTATGGATATCATCCTAAAACTGTCTATAACTCGTATTGCCATGCTTAAAATTATTTCAGTTCTAAATTCTCTCCTGAGATCAGTGGCAAAACTGTACTGAAATCAAGGGGATCTGTGCCACCATATACCCCACTCAGAGCAAAATACCTCTTTGTTATTCAGGATCAGCACCAGTCCATTGCACTCTTGAAGTACCAGTCCAGAGTCTGAAAGCACTACTACAGCCTGAATCTCAGAATGCAAAAATATTCGTCTCTATGTCTCCTGCTACTTTTCCATAGATGGATGATTTTCGGACCATAATAATGGCTATACTTTTTAGAAGAATGCTTTGGGATTGTTTTTGGTATCATTTATACTTTTACAGCTGTCTCTACCTCACCTCTTTCAAATGCTCTTATTTCATTTGGATGTTCATATTAATATGTCAATTTTTAATGCAATTTCACCACATAACATTAGCTTCTGTGGCATTCTATATATATGTGGTCTTCTGTAAACTCCACAAAACATTTTTTATTATTGTTTTTAATACTGAATGCATTATGCCATAGTACCTTGTATTCTTCATTTAAATAGAAATACTGAAAATAAGTCTAGACCCCATTAGGTGATGATTTTTAGAGTAGATGACATAAATTACACCTCAATCCAATTTTACTTGCAATTTGTGACTCTACAGACAGAATTAGAGATGTTCACTCATTTTATGTCGTAATACACGTTTCTGTTTGACCTATAATGAACAAATGCTTTTTTGAACTCAGAAAATTAAAGAGATGGACAGGCACCCTTTACTAATACAGATTTTTCTCTTTTGAGTTTTTGCATAAATTTTGGTAACCAAAATAATTTGCCTTTTTTCCAGCAATTATCTTCTGTCATTTTATGAATGACTTGAGAGAGGTTAATTCATGTACAGAAAACCTAACACTTTTTAATGCAGAAAAAGATGTTATCAAAGAACCCTGGGCTCAGTTCCTACCACAAGTACCTATTGAAGCTGGCTTTATTTTTTAGGGAAAAAAAAGAATCCAGAAGACAGCATGGCAGCATGATTATCTATTTTTTTCTCAGCAGAAAAAAAGATTGCCTACATCCAGTAATTGAAGTATTCATTTGCTGTTATGTTGGCATTTTCCTACAAAGCATTTTACGATTTTTCCTATGTTATATATATAAAATAATATATAAGATTATTATGTTTTACATGTGTACCTATACTATTTTTCATTTTCTGAATCTCAGTTATAGTACAGAAATTGTCAAGTACTGAAGTATGTGTTCCATTTAGTACTAACTGTTCTAACAGTATTGAGTAACTGGCACAGCAGAGGGTGGGTATCTCCTGGCTTATCAGTACTCTTAAATTCCTTTTCAAATTAGTGCTTGACAATTACAGCTTAAGGCTAATATATATATATATATAAAGGTATATAAAATATGTCTTATAAACATTTAATTCCAGCATGTCCCTAAATAAAAAAATCTGGGGTGGTCTTGATATGAAATTCAGCTGCATGACTAAGTAGTGACTTCACCTGTCAGCTCCAGAAGTGATTATACTCTTTGAGACAGTTTTACCACTGCATTTACAAGCTAGTTTGTAATCCAATGCCAAGTTGAATGGGAAAAATAAAGGAGGAGGTACATAATCTTCCAAATCAGTTCACAGAAGGATAATTGTGTTATTCATGTCCACAGGCACTTATGACAATAATAGCTCTCTTCCTGAAGGGCTGAAAGCTTCAGTCAAAGCCAGTTCTTTCCATTTCTTTTCCCCTTTAAGTTTAGTTTTTTCACCATTTCTACAACTATTTAGTTTTGGCTGAAGTATGTCTTATAAGCATGCAATATGTGGTGCTAGTTCTTATATTTATTTTCCTATCTCAAATTATGTTAGCCTCATTGCTTTTTGTAGTCCATTCTAGTTAAGAGACTGGTCTAAGCAACAGAGAAATATCCATGAATAAAGATCTTTTTGCTGAGCTGAGCCATTCGAGTCTTTTCCATCTGCTGTTGTAGACATGTTTCTCTCACCAGCTTAAATGCCTCAGGATAATGGAGAAGAAAGGACTTAGTCATAGAAAGCTTTGTATGCTAAAGTTAGTCCTCACGATGCTTTTATCATTTCAGTGCTGACTTTGAAGTCAGGAGATAAGGGCCATGTGAGTAAGAAATACATACAAATAGGAAGGTGAGTATGCAGAGACACTAAATATTTTCAGAGCACTTTAGAGCCATCTTTACTGAAGACTCTATATGGATTAAAATCACTCATAGGGCAAATCTTCTGAGTGCAGTAGAGCTCTACCAAGTATGAAATTGCGTCCCGGCCTGCCACTGCAACCTGTTCTCTTGCACGGCAAATAAAGTTATCAAATCTGGGCCAAATGCTGCATTACCCAACTGTCAAGTGTTGCACAGCCTTTGCTCAGGCAAAAGCATCACTTTCTGTGTTTTCCTGTGTAAAAAATCCAAATGGATTTCAACACTGGACCAATACTGGTATTATGGTATTTCTAGGAAATTTTTATGAAGGACAAAAGAAAGAGATATCAAAATATGTTCCTTTAGATTACGGGGGATTAGCATGATTTGTTTTAGAAAGAAGTGACAAGCAATACATAAAAATTTTTTACAAGGTTTTAACAACCCAAATAAATCTGTAATGCTGAAACTGATGGCCCCATTTTGTAAGCTTATTGTATGACATTTCACAGTTAACATACTTTTAGTACATCTAGGAAACGATCATGCTGCTCTTCAATATGTTGAGTAGTCAAACAAAATAAAATAGAGGAAGCTGTGACCTCTGTACAATTGAAATAAATATGTATTTTCTGGGACTGTTAAAAAGAACCTTTTCTTTTTTACCTTTCAGCTTTTGACATCACGTAGGATTGACTTTCCACAGGTACTGTGGAAGTGCAGGGCATAAAAAATCATCACTGTCAGCAAGAGAAAGAATGGCATCATCCCATTTATGATTTGTGCATTTGTACTTTCATGCAAGGGATCCAGGTTAGTCACCCAACTTGGCTTAAAATGACACTTGATAATGAAAGGGTAAAAGTGACTAGTAAGAATGTATTTACAGTAACCTGAATGTATTTACAGTAACCTCTAAAGAGGATTTGAATATTCATGACTGAAAGATGACTTAACCTAAAAAAATAACAAATATTATATTAAAAAAGCTTCCTATTTGAAACACCTTGAGCAAACAAAGAATATGACAGTTTCCATAGGGAGCCTTAAATATCCTAAGTTCCTCCAGCAGAAGACCTCTAGAAATTTAATTTTGTTCTGGACATGCTTTTAATGTTCCTGATCTCCCTGAAGCCAGGTTAGCTTTGATATACTTTCCCACTGACTTACGAAGATTAAAGTGAGTATTAGTGGCCCAGATTCATTCTGATATTAAACATAAGAGAATATTTTTTATTTTATCCACTTGGTTAATCATGATGATATAATTACATATATAATAATTTAATTCAACAAACAACAAGAGCAAGACATTTATTAGTGACTCAATTTCTGTTCCTTCTGAGTGGTCCTGTAGATATAATGTTGAATTGCAATTTACCATTTAATATTATTAACAGAATGAAAAAAAATGTTACAATTCCTTTTGTATTCTTAATTGTTCCTGATCCATACCAACTGAAGATCTGCATTTTTTTCAATTAGAATTTCATATAACTAAATGATTTATTTACAGAATTTTTCATTGTTGTTTTGCACTGAAGCATTCAAAATAATTGGATAATCTCTATTTCAAGTTACTAATTAGACTGACAGGAAGAAGAAATTAATTTTCTTACTCTAAGGAACAAATTTGCTCTTAGGGGAAAAAAATTATTAATCAGGTCTTCTTTATCAAACTTGAAGAATAAATAACACAGAAGAAAAGTATAGCTCTTCAATATTTTAATAGATACAACGAAGTCCCCTGTCTCAGTAATTTTATGAGTATAAAAATGGATTAGGCAAACTATGCATGCAAACATGCATTCTTTTCAGGTACAGAGCCTAAGTGAGCCTTCTGATTGGTTTATGAGAACCTTATGTATTCAAGACCAGCACAAGTTGTGATGGGTTAAACTTAGCTTTAAGATCCTTTCCAGCTTACAGGTCCAAGATGATAGATGGGCGAACAAGAATTTGGACAATAATAACCTGTGAAATCAAGAAATACTGTATTTCCAAGCTTTTTTCTTGAACAATACCCCAGTTTCTTTAGCTATTTGCACCAGTGTAACTATCTTTAGGGTGCATTTTTTAGGCTCATATATGAGAAAAAAAGAAAAAACAGAGAAGACCGATAAGACTGAATTTGATATAAGGAAGCCTAAATTACATTTTCTGACAACTGCAGAATATATTCCCAGATACAGTTAGGTCACAGGATCCAAGTATGTGCTTCTATTCCTACTCTGAAGGGGGAAAAAAAAAAGTTTAATCTTACAAGCAGAATGTGAATGGAAAAAAAATGGTTTGCACAAAAAGAAATATAATCTTCATTTATTTTAGAAAATTATGTAGATTAGTTTCTTCTTGTCTTGCACTATCAGGAACACTGTAATTATGTTTTCATTACCAAAATGTCTTTTCCCTTGCTACTCCTTTCAAGTCTTTCATTTTGTTGTTTTTAACATTCATTAACAGCAAAAGTTGCTGAATCTGTTCACTTCCTGCTTTCAGGAGAACACATATTCTGGGAAATCAGCCCTCAGGATGTAAACTGTCCAAATAGCCCAAATGTTTTGTTTCACCGTGGCTTGAGAAGGATATAGAAAGTAAGTTCATCAGTTTTTATTTCAAGGCAAAAGCAGCTCTTCCCAGCAGTTGGTTAACAAGGGCAGGATGTCACCAGCCTTTCAACATGAAACACGTTTGTATTCCTGTCCTTTCCAATGTCATCCTCCTGCATCTTTCTCTCTGTCCCCTCCCTGAAAATCCTGCCTAATTAATGATGGAATTTGGGAAGCAGTGCAACTTATAGGCCACTATGCTTTGACTTCCTTAGAAAGAAGGAATTCCAGAGAGTGTTGATATATGTCTTCCTATATCTTGTGCCTTCCAGAAATACAGCAAAATATTGCCATGCCATTCCCAGAGTACTGAAGGAACAGGGATTTGAAAGTGACAGCATAGCTGTGTTTCACCTCTTCAGACCTGTTTGACTGCATCACACAGGAGGGAGATATAAGCCTATGCAAGTGATATCATTGAGACATGCAGAGAATGAGAAGTTTGGCAGAATGGCTTTGAGGCAGTGTGGTTGGATATGACCAGTGAAAAGGGAAGTAAATCCATTGAGAGAAGCTGACTGGAGGTGGATTACTTGGAAGAACTCAGATATTTTAGCAAGAAACATCTAATGTTCTGATGGACTGTAAGGAAATGCAGTGGAGAATGCTAATGGAGAACAGGCTTACCTCGTTTACTGAGAGCTTGTTGCTCGTGTCTCATATACTGTCATCAGAGGGTGTATATGTATAACATTTTTCGTGGTTTCTTTTTACACCATAGATAAGCTACGACTTTGCAGTCAAATCTGTTAAATTTACCCTGTTTCCTGTAAACTTGGTTCAGCTTTAAAAAAAGACGTATTTATTCAATAGGTACTATTTTTAAAATACTTATTTTTATTACAGCCAAAGTCTCACAGGATCCTTAACAAAAAAGTTTATCATCATTGGCACTTCAAAAAACATACAGCAAGAAACTAGTCCCATGCCACAGGCCTTACAATCACATTGTGGTGTGTGCTGTATCAGTGACATAGGGAAATATAGTCTGTTTGGAGAAGGTCTTATTTTTAGTTTGTTAGTTGACAGAAATTTCTATATAAAATTCTTCTTCTACTCAGCAAAACAATATAGAAGACTATTACACAGAAATAGCCAGGCATGTTCTGACATTCTTCCTCCTATTCCTACGTATAGTGACTATTTAAAGCTATAGAAAAGGTCAGTTATCTCCTCTAGCTCTTCCTAATTGTTTCAAGCTTTAGAACACACACATAAAATGAAGACCAGGTTTACTACTGCTTTTTTCTGATCTTTGTAAGATAATGTCATGCTTGAAATATGGTAATTTTTAAATCTTTTAAGATTATTTTTTCCTATTTCTGAAAGAACTGATTTAAGTTGTTATACTTTTTCCAGTTCCTACCTAACCGTAGTCTTCAGATAAGTTAGGAGAAAAGTCCATGATGTTTGAAGTGTACTAAATGGGAGAGATAGTTTGGGCATCTACTTTATTCATACATATATTTCCTAACAAAACAGCTGCATTTAAAAAATCAGTTCCATTTGAAAAGAGTCCAGTGGGCTGAGTGCTCCTTTTTTTCAACACAAAAGAGGGAACACTGCAAGGATCAGTTCAGTATCTAAAACTGGAATCTGCTCTTCAAGTGAAACTTTGTTAGTGAAAGGTGTTGTCTGAATTTTTTCCTTTTTGATACATATAGTATCAGTATTCTGGGGTGATTTCAGCAGTTGGTGGTATGGTGTTCCCATGGGCATTTAAGGGCTTATGAGTAAGTTTGTTACTCACCTGTAACAAAGTAAGACAAGAAAAGGAGTCAGCAGAGAATTTAAGTGAAAAGGGAAATCGGAGTGAGTCAGTGAAAATTTAAAGAAACAACAAAGTTATTTTTTTCTGGACAAGAGCAGTAGAAGAGAAAGGCCTTGATTCCTTAGCTAACCATTTGCATTTATTATCTGTGTTTACATTAGGTTAGCAATCTCAGATTGCCTTAGATAAAGGGGCTATAGGATTTCACATTGAGCAATTTTGTCCAGGAGTCCCTGAACAGCATAGAAGCAGAGCCTAAGGAGTTATTTTTCCACCACTACACAGAAATTTCCCAGAATCTCAGCTGGACTGTGGGATTAAAATATCCTCCTCTTTGAGTCAGAGGGACTCATTAAGAAGAGTGCTGTGGGCAATTGACTCAATGGGTATGAAATTGCTGAGGACATCACATTATCAGGCTTATAGCCAGGTAGAGGAATGACTTGTGATGTTTTTCTCTACTAAAAGGAAGCAGAATTATTTAAGTTATTAACTTATTATATTTATGCTAAACCAAAGAAAAGAAAAAGATACTGAAGAGAATGAGGTATTTTCTTTCTTTGTCAAATTTGTAAGCAGTCATTTCAGATCAGAAGCTTTGCCTTTCATATTCTCATCCTTCCCATTATGTTTCTCCATGAACAAATATCAATCTAGAATTTTGTCTTTTTTCTTGTTATCCCAAGGAAAAAAATTCCAAAAATTTCCTGTGGTAGGCAATACATTTCTATAAATAGTTTGCTTTCTGTTCTTCTGAGTAAGAAAATTTATGTAGAATCTAAAACCACAGGATATTCAGTGTGTAGGGACCCAGACTTCAAAACTGAGAATGTAAAGAAAAATCTGTCTTGGGATTGGAGAGTACACTAATCCAATCAGAAGTTTCCATAACTTTATTCCTCTGATGGCTAGAAACCTGTTTCTATCTACCAGCCAATATTTTAGTCATGGAAATTTTATAACTTTTTTTTTTTTCTGTTTGATTTAAAAGATTTTTTCTTACTCCCTCACATTTTTTCTTTTAATGTATGTGTAAAGAATATATATTTTCCTATATTTTTAACATTTAATTAGGCTGAACTTTTTTTTCCCCTTCTAATTTTCTTGGCTATCTGAGTGATGGTTTCTTGCAGCCTTGAAGTCTGAATTCATTTTTCTTAAACAGGGGGAATCAGGTTTTGACTTGTTAAAGACATGTGCCCGATGTCTAGCATGATGACATTAATACTTTATTGTTTCTACTGGAAATATATTTCCTAATGCATTCAAGAATATTTACTTTTCCATTGTCATACCATGTTAGTAATTCAGAATCATTCTGTCTTCAGCTAATACACCTAGATCTCTCTTGTCCTTTGGCATTTCCAGATGATGAGTTCCCAGCCAATACCAGAAATTTTGCTTACTATTCCTGAATTGTGTAATCAGCTATTTTGCACTATTTAACTCCACCCTCTTGCTAACACCTCAGTCCTTCTCAAGATCATCTGAAACTTCCTGTAGAATTCCTGAACTTTCTTGCCATTTATGGTGTCTTCCAACTTTATTTTACCACAATTCCATTAGCAAATATTTCAAGGTTGTTGCTACAATTCTCAGGAAAGATTTGGTCCAGTATATCTTTCTTTGTAAAGTAAACCCATTGATTTCTCTTTCCTTTCATTGTTTTACATGAACCAGATCCATATTACCCTAAAAACTATTGTCCTGACCCCTGCAACCTCAATTTTGCTAAAATTTTCCCCAGTGTCACTATTGAGTGAGGTAAAGCTTTAAATTAAGACACTGCCTGCATAAGTTGTCTGCATCTGAACTGCATGTTTAAGGCTCAACTGTAGTAAATGAAGACCTAGTCAGTACAGCTAGTGGAGCTTAAGGGTAGAGTCTATTCACTTTAAAGTAGACAAGGAAGGTGAGATTTGGTTGTGTAAATACAGATACTTAGTGACACTTTGAGGCTTTACCATATCCACCACATCTTCAGCTGTCACTGCAAGGAAGCATGGGTCTCCAATAGGTTCTGTGCTATTTCAGCCACTTCTACATGAATGTCTTGGATGCCCTATGGCATCCAGAAAAGAACGAGGCATTTGAGTTCCACCCCTATAGAAGTACACCTAAACTTGATTATCTGAGTTTCAAAACAACTGCCACTCTCTATGTGACGTTCTACTGATTACATTTCTGATATACAAATCAATGAGGTTTACCTCATTTAATTGACCTAGAAAGTTATCCAACTTATTAAATAAAAATATTAAGTTGCCCTGGAATAGTCAATTTTTCATGAGTCCATGCTGTGTTTTATATCATTTTACTTTGAAATATATGCATTTAACTATGACTAATATTAAAACTAGTGCTAAAGCTTGCCCACTATTAAGGGCAGCTTGAGGAGACTTTGGCTGCTCAGAGTCTCTAAACCTGCAGTACAACCTCTTACTTGCTGTATTTAACTAGAATTCCTGCTGCCAGAAAGTGTGTTGCAGATGGAAGATATGATCTGGGCTTCGCTGGACTTAATTGGAGATAATAAATTAGGGTGGCCAAAAGAGGCCTAAAGGCGATCTGTCACAGGCTTGTCATTAGGATTCTATGGGAAAGCGAGTGGCAGATCAAGGAAATATATTTTGTGTTCCACGGCTTTTATTTTTGTGTTTAAATCACTCCCTGAAAGAATGATCCAGAGAACACTTTGCTTGAGAAGATGAAAAAGACAATTAGCTTCCATATTCAAAGGAATATCTGATTAATATGCTGTATCTGATTAAATTTTTTTACAGGTATGGTTATGTTTGACACGCCTATTATGTTTAGTGTCATCTGACTTCAATTTAAACCCATGTATTTCACTGCAAATCCTTTTAAGTCATCCAATATTTACACTGTTGCAAATATACTGAAAGGAGCACAATTCCTTTTTTGCATTCTGTTTTCCTACGATAAAATAGCTTGTATTTCATTCTTATCTCTCTCTCAAATCATATCCTCCAAGATTAGAACATCTTGCTTGCGACATCAAAGGTAATAAGCATCTTCTCCTGCATTTCCTCATGAAAGACATTGCTTTCAAAGTTCTAGATAAGTTAATGAGGTCATTTGTTCCAGTACTTCATATGCTGTATGCCTAGATCACTGATAGCAATTAAAATTTAAATTTGTTCAATCAATTTGAGGTAGTATCTCATATAGGTTCTTAATAATCAGGCTTAACATTATAGGATAATAGAAACTTTTGCTGTGTTTCATGACAGCAATGGATTAAGTGTTTTCAGTCAAGGGTACTCAACTATGAAACAGCTTAGAGAAGAGAAAACATTAAGGCAAAGTATGTCTTATCTTCAAAACATGCTGCAAAACCTGTTTTCCATTTTCGTTTTCATTAAAGGCAATGGACTTCACCATGCTGTATAATTGTAACATAGGAATTTTTACACCAATAGCTATATAACATTTTCTTGTTCGGTGCCCCATCTCTGATATGGACCATACCAGGTATGCTACAGAAAACTGCGAATGCTTCATAGGATACACCTGCTGAATAATTAAGTTACAGCACTTCTTAGCTTCTGCAAATAAAATTAATCAGAAAAATATAGCATCAGTCAAAATGTAAACATTTATCCCTCTGGATATTATGTAGCATTTTAATGGCACATTTCCTTAAAGGATGGCTTCAAATTCTGTCTGGTTTTCCATCCACTCATTCAAAGAAATGTTTGAAAATGAAACTGAGTACCTGCGTGACAACCTGCTGAAGTCTTTCAGAGCCATAAATTTCAGTATTCCTTACCTTTTTTACAGAAGACTTAGAAATTCTTGGATTTTATTCCTAACTAACTGAGGGGAAAAAAAAGCTCTACAAAACTTAATTGCTTTATTACAAACAACTCTGTCCAAAAGTATAAGAGTTTATCTATTTTCCTTTCTAATATAACACAGTAAGCTTTGTGATTATCTATATAAATGTTCAATTAGCCTTAATGATATTTTATGGTGATTAGATTCACAGACTGAACAGTATTATTGTTAGTGTTACTCGTGGGGAAAAATAAGGAGAAAAGCAATTTTAACTTTGTATGCACAGTGAAGGACCCTGAACTAGCTTGTATTACAGAGGAAAGAGATCTTAGAGTTATAATACATTATTCTATGAAAATAGAGTAATCATCTTAATGTTCAGAAGCAGTCAAACAAGCAAATTGAGTATTAGGATTTATTAGGAAAGGAATGGAGAACTAATCAGAAAACAACGTTGTGGCACTGTAGAACACACAGTGTTCCTGGAACATGAATTTGTGTTTACTTCTCTTCCCCTGATTAAAAAAAAAAAAAAAAAAAAAAAAAAAATAAAACTTGGAAAATTGGAAAAGGTACAGAGAAAGGCAACAGGGTGACCAAAAATAGAAGAGTTTCCATATAACTAATGATTAAAATCACTACTTTTTTGTCATCCTAGGAAAGAGTTAAATAATTTTTAATATGATAAAGATCTATCAAACCACAAATGTCCCAGAAAAGTTGAAACAGGGGTTTTTTTTTTCCAGTGTCTTATAACTTAAGAAACAGGAGGCAGCAGATGAAATTATCAGGTGTCAATCTGAAAAACACTTTTCCACATAAAGCGCAGTTAAGTGATGGAACTCACTGCAATAAGATATTGTGCATGAAAAATTTTATATGAGTTCAAAAGCGATTATGAAAATTAATAGAAGAGCTATCAAGAGTTATTAAACACATGTAGTTCAGCAGCTCACATGACTGTCTCAAATGGACCAATCAGTGAAGTCCAGAAAAGTGTAACACAAAAATATTGCAAAACACTTACCTTGTTCTTATATTATTTCTAAAATGTTGTTATTAGTCATTCTTGGTGATAGAATTAGTCTGATCAGCACATGATGAGGACATCATGGGATTGCAGGAGAAAGAGGATGAAGAGAAAATAAATTTTAAAATATTATATAATAATGATTTTTAAAGATATTTCTTTTATTATAAATTATTATATAATAATTATAACAATACTATTGATGATGATGCTAAACTGGGAGGTGCTGTTGACTTTCTCAAGGGAAAAGAGGCCCTGCAGAGGGATCTGGTATATTGGAGCATTGGGCGATTTTCAATGCCATGAAATTTAACAAGACCAAATGTTGGATTCTGCACCTGGGATGGAGTAATGCCAGGCACAAGTACAAATTGGGAGAGGAGTGGCTGGAGATCAGCCCTGCAGAAACGGATCTGGAGGTGCTGGTTGACAGCAGGCTCAATATGAGTCAGGAGTGTGGCCTGGCAGCCAAGAGGGCAAACCACATCCCGGGGTGCATCAAATGCAGTTGTGCTGGTTTTGGCTGGGATAGAGTTAAATTTCTTCATAGTAGCTAGTATGGGGCTATGTTTTGGATTTGTGCTAAAAACAGTGTTGATAATGCAGAGATGTTTTAGTTGTTGCTGAGCAGTGCTTACACTAGTCAAGGACTTTTTCAGCCTCCCATGCTCTGCCAGGTGCACAAGAAGCTGGGAGGGGACACAGCTGGGACAGCTGACCCCAACGGACCAAAGGGATATTCCATACCATATGATGTCATGCTCAGCCTGTAAAGCTGGGGGAAGAAGAAGGAAGGGGGGGGACGTTCAGAGTGATGGTGTTTGTCTTCTCAAGTAACAGATACTTGTGATGGAGCCCTGTTTTCCTGGAGATGGCTGAACACCTGCCGGCCGATGGGAAGCAGTGAATGAATTCCTTGTTTTGCTTTGCTTGCACGTGTGGCTTTTGCTTTCCTTATTAAACTGTCTGTATCTCAACCCATGAGTTTTCTCACTTTTACCCTTCCGATTCTCTACCCCATCCCACTGTGGGTGGAGTGAGCGAGTGGCTGTGTGGTGCTTAGTTGCTGCCTGGGGTTAAACCACAACAACAGTATAACAACCGGTCAAAAGAGGTGATTATCCAGCTATATTTAGCATTGGTGAGGCCTCACCTTGAGTACTGTGTGCAGTTCTGGGCCCCACAATTTAAGAAGGATGTGAAGGTACTTGAATGCGTCCAGAGGAGGGCAACAAAGCTGGTGAAAGGGCTGGAAGGAATGTCCTGTGAGGAGCAGCTGAGGACTTTGGTCTTGTCTAGTTTGGAGAGAAGGAGGCTGAGGGGCGCCTCATTGCTCTCTACAGCTTCCTGAGGAGGGCAAGGGGAGGGGGAGGTGCTGAGCTCTTCTCCCTGGTATCCAGTGACAGGACACATGGGAATGGTTCAAAGTTGCACCGGGGGAGGTTTAAACTAGACATCAGGATGCATTTCTTTAACAAGAGGGTTGTCAAACACTGGAACAGGCTTCCTAGAGAGGTGGTTGATGCCCCAAGCCTGTCAGTGTTTAAGAGGCATTTGGACAATGCCCTTAATAACACGCTTTAACTTTTGGTCAGCCCTGAATTGGTCAGGCAGCTGGACTAGATGATCGTTGTAGGTTCCTTCCAACTGGAACTATTCATTTTCATATTGCAACAGCAGCCATTAATAATTTAAATGTATTACAATATAATATCCTTAACTATAACCCATGGATAAGGTGTTACTTAATTTTCATAGCATGGGTGTTTCGTGAAGCCTATTATTCCATTATTAAGATAATGTACCCATTAAAAACTCAAATTATTAATCTATTCTACTATTCTATTCTATTCTATTCTATTCTATTCTGTTCTATTCTATTCTATTCTATTCACCTTTGATCACACAGCTGCAAAAGCTGTGGTGATACTTAAACCATGCAGTCTCCTACATACACCTGCATCAAATTATTATCAGAGTTAACAAAAGTAACTTGCCTGTCTTCCTTCCTTCCTTCCTTCCTTCCTTCCTTCCTTCCTTCCTTCCCTTCTCCTTACATAAAATGTCAAGGCAAGCTCACACAACAGCATGGGTTTCATTTTTTAGCTTCTCCTTATTGTGCTTCCTATATTCAGAATCAAAGAGAAAACAGGTCTGGCTCAAGCAGGCACGACTGTTTTGTTCTCTCCACCAACTGTCTAAAGCATTCCAGGAAGAGTGGGAACTGGGCAGGATGTATCTGCAACCCCCTGGGCTGCACTGTTCAAGACTGCTCTGCTTCTTGGATTTTCCCCCCTCCCCGTCTTGGAGATGCTGGAGTTCTACAGACAGCTGCTCACTCAGGAAGGCAGCTATGCAGCTGCTGTTTGTATTGCAGCCAGCTGAAAGAGATGAATGTTGTTGTATAGTAGAAGAAACATAGGCCAGAATACATCAAGCCCATTAAACCACAGCCATCCTGCGCAGTTACTCTGCCATTATTTTAGCATGTTTCCAATGTTTTTTACTACGTACCATTATCATAATATAAGAAAATGTAAGAAAGTAAACTGATGTGGTCAACAAACCCAATGAGCTCTTAAACAGGTGAGAGTAATCTTGGAAGACACTCATATGTGCTGGTTTTGATTGGGATAGGGTTAATTTTTTCTGTAGTAGCTAGTACGGGACTATGTTTCAGATTTCTGCTGAAAACAGTGTTGATAATACGGAGATGTTTTGGTTACTGCTGAGCAGTGCTTACACAGAGTCAAGGCCTTTTCTGCTTCTCACACCACCCCACCAGCGAGTAGGCTGGGCAGAAGTTGGGAGGGGACACAGCTGGGACAGCTGACCCAACTGACCAAAGGGATATCCCATACCATATGACATCACGCTCAGCATATAAAGCTGGGGGAAGAAGAAGGAAGGGGGGGATGTTCAGAGTTATGGCATTTGTCTTCTCAAGTACGTGTTAGGTGTGGTGGAGCCCTGTTTTCCTGGAGATGGCTGAACACCTGCCTGCCGATGGGAAGTAGTGAATGAATTCCTTGTTTTGCTTTGCTTGCGCGCAGCTTTTGCTTTACCTATTAAACTGTCTTTATCTCAACCCACAAGTTTTCTCACTTTTACTCTTCCGATTCTCTCACCCACGTGTGGTGCTTAGTTGCCAGATGGGGCTAAACCATGACATCATAATATTTAAGTAGCATAAAATATACAAAATGAACTCTAGTAATATCATGGTCTTACTCCATAGTGATATTACATTTTTATTTATGTTCCAAAAAAACAACAGACCTCTTAGTCTAATGTCAGTACCCGTAAAAGTTGTGGAGAAAATCATCCTGGGTGCTACTGAAAGGCATTTAAAGGACAAAGCAATCATCAGGCACAGTCAACATGGGTTCAGGAAGGGAAGGTCCTGTTGAACTAATTTGATATCCTTCTACAATACAGTCACCCGCCTGGTGGATGACAGGAAGGTGGTGGATGTAATTGTTCTGGATTTTAGTAGGGCTTTTGATACTGTCCCTGACAGCATCCTTCTGCACAAGTTGTCCAACTGTGAGATAAGCAGGTACATGGTCCACTGGGTGAAGAACTGGCTGAATGGCAGGGCTCAAAGGGTTGTAGTGGATGGGGCTACATCTGGCTGGCAACCAGTGACCAGTGGTGTTCCTCAGGGCTTGGTGTTCTGTTCAATGTTTTAATAAATTAATTTGGAGAGAAGGAGACTGAGGGACAACTTCACTGCTCTCTACAGCTTCCTGTGGAGGGGAAGTGGAGACAGAGGGGCTGATCTCTTCTCCCTGGTATTCAGTGGCAGGACAGGTGGGAATGGCTCAAACCTGTGTCAGGGAGGTTCAGACTAGATATTAGGAAACATTTCATTATAACACAGTAATGGTCTGCTTTAACCCTCGTGAAGCTTGGATGTGGCAAGATAAAAAATCTCCAGAGGGCCTGACAGAGTATGCCAGAGTTTTCAAGATCCCAGTGGGTATTTCATAGAATATGGTTGAAGACAGCAGCAGAATATACCTTGGAAAGCGTGAACACTAGGAAGAAGTGAAAGGAACGACAAGTAATGAGGAGGTAAAAATAGATATTTTAAGTGATTTGGCAAGTGCCATGTGTTCATCCTTATGAAAAGCAAACATCTTCACCAGTCCTTATAAATTCCTAGGTCCCAGGTGGCTGCATGAGCCAAGTGGTTGATTAAAAAGTAAAAGTAAGAATGGAGGGAATTAAGATCCAAAATCATATGATTAAATGAAAGATAAGGTTACAATAAGATTTCTGTGTCTGAAAAGGTGGTTGAAGAAAACTAATCCATGGATGTTAGGAAATAGATTTTGAAAAGCCTTAGGAACTACAACTAAATTTGCAGATAAAATCTCTTTTTCTTCTAAAGTTTCTCAGTCATAAGTTTAAAAAGGTAAAATCACTGACATACTACAGAGAAATGACATTCCTCCAAAAATACTTTTGCTTGCTTTTAAATTTCAATGACATTATGCACATTCCTAGGATGAAGCATGTAGATGAATGTGAGTAGCTTTAGAGGTTTATATTTAAAGTCTGGGGACTTACATATTTATTTATATAAAGTAATAATGAAGTATCTTGCAAAAATTGTCTTCATATAAAAATATATAATGGACAATTACAGCTTTTAAAGAGACTGTTTTCCCTCACTTCAGAGGCTTACTTTCCGTTCTTTCTAGCTCCTCACAATTGTCAAGATATTCAAGCCAATAGATATCGTCCATACTTTTTTTACATATTCACACCTTATTAAATGTTGTCTAATTTTGACTTAAGAACAGAGGAATCAAGTAACAGCATCTGTAGCTCAGGTCAATTCAAGTCAAAAGTATCTGTTTCTGATGGAGTGAAAAAAACAAGAAGAAAAAGATCCAGCCATGAGTAAGACAGGCGACAGGTTACTCATGGAGATGTATGTTTGGTGTTGGAGGTTAGAGAGAAGGAGCAGGAAAAGTGACAGATCCCCAGCCAAAGCATTCACAAGCAGTATCCAGGCACTGCAAGGAAACTCACGTGCCCATCTTCTGCCTTCTGCTACTGACTGATGATACTAGTCCCTCTGAGCTGACCAGCTGCAGAGATAAAAGCTCAGTCCCAAAACAAATCTACGCAATTTAATTCCACAAGACAAACCTGTGGCTGACCTTGCCTAATCCATGGCAGAGTTTGTGCCTTCAGCCTTGAGCCTCACCATGTGTTGCAGACAACATTTGCTTTCAGAGCTAACTCACTCCATGAGACAAACGGACTGAGGGTAAAACTGAATAAAAATTTTAGTCCCCAGTTAGAGTGATTCAGACCACCGAAAGACTGTTTAATCACACTCTAAATCTGTAAAGTCAAACAGAGAAAATGTTTTTTCTAGGATGAAAACAGAGAAAAATATCAGATCAGACACTACGATTAAGAATTAGAAAAGAAACTGTGGAAATACTAATAAACTGAATTTTATCAAAAGTAGTTATTTATGGCACCTGCAGCAGTCTGTCTGTGATTGATGCAATTTAATTGAGGAGAATTCTCAAAAAAATGTTAGTTTATATCCAGGGAGTTCTGTCTCTGATGTTTTAGAGACTCTCATGTCTGTAATATAAAACCTGGAATTAGGATTATTTTAACTATTAACCCTATTATGAAACATAATTGACATGCAATAACATGTGTTTTCAAGTGACTGCTTAAATGTATAAGCTTCAGTTTTCATTTATTTCCTCAAACAAATGATTTTTAGTTATTTCATGCTATAGAGGAAATATGTGGAGACCAGAAAGTGCAAATGTTACAGGGCACAAACTAATGTAATTTTTAACAGTTGTAGTAAAGATGTTTGTAAACCACTTGGGAAAGAAAAAGTTATAGCAAATTGGTTTTCATAAATACCTGTGACGCTGTTACAATAAACCCTATTTTCAGTATCTTGTAGCATTTCCATGATAGTGAAAGTCAGCTAGGGTGGGAGAATTAAGCGACACCAGAGGGAATTTGTATCAGAGCCAAGAATAGATCTCATTAATTTACTGCTCTGTACTAAGGCTGTTAGGGTATATCTTTAAAATATGCTCTATGGTATCTCTTTATATGCTGAGCATTTTTCAAATAAAATTTGAAAATAATTCTATTTAATAATTTTATGTCAATTTTACTGTTTCGTATTCTAAAGGTATGTCACATTTGTAACCAGAAAAGTGATTAGTAACCATGCTATCTCGAGTTCTGACAGCAACAAAGCTGTCCTGATTCAAGCCAGTGTGCATGTATGAGGTCCTGAGGTTTACATGTTTTTTCAATACTTCAGCTGGCAAGATAAAGCCAACTTTAGCATGCCTGCAGGTGCCACAGCTACCTCCTTTAAGTGTGGTACATATCTAGCCTTAGAGTGATTTATAAGGAGATTAATGAGGACAGTCAGTTATAGTTCATTAGGGAACAGTTTATTTAAAAGAGAAAAAATAGTAGAACAACTGGCACCATCCATCCCCTGAGTGTCCTGGAGCAGTGAGCCTTAAGGGTATGTCTGTATTAGTGAATGAGAAGTCCCTCACCAAGACCATGGTGTGTCTTGTCTACATTTGGCAAACTGTTTTTCCTTCCAAAATAGGTAGCTCCTGTTATCCCTGTGTCATCCCTGAACAAGGCTCAGGCAATGCCTGGGAGAATATTTGTTTCACAAGCCAAACCTGCATCAAGGAGCTCATGGAGAGTTGTGTTTGAGGCAATGCTTGAAGCCACTGGCACTCTTTATTTAACTAGAACAGACTTATCATACAAATTTTGGAGGGCCAAGTCAGCACCAGTTCCTCTGGTGGTGTTCTCCAGGCACTAAATGACCACGGCTTTTGGGTGCCCAGATCCATGTCAGCACAGGCAGGGGAAAGCAAAGCACTCAGAAGCCAGGAGTACAGAGCAGATCAGATTTGCAAGCGGGGCAGTGAGGAGATGGGTGGAGATGCTTGCAAGCAATATGGCAGGGTTTGGGCAGTGTCGGTTAAAAAAGACCCACACTGAGGCATGTTACGAATCTGGTAAATCATTCTGCTTCAGTGGAAAAGTGTTCAGAAGGGGAATTTCTGACCAGCTTTGTCACTGTATGTATATTGAACCAAATCCCACTGCTTCCCATCATCAGCCTTCTTCCCTTCTGCTTTTCTGCATCTCTACAAAGAGAAACAGAGCTGCCACTGCCCCATTGGAAAGACTGTCATCTTGTTCCACTGCCTAGTCCATATTACGTTTCTTAATGAAAACATAGAAAGGAGAAAGCCAAATTTGGTCCATGACCTATGAAGACTCCTGGACATGCAGCAGCCCCCACTGCACCAGAAGGAAGTTAGGGCAGCAGAATGGCTTTCAAATGCCTTCTGAGGTTGGGAGAACCAAGCCCTCCCGCTCACGGTGTAAGTTGCTCCTCACAAAACTCAAGGACCAAGGATACTGATTTTCTGTCCTCAAGTTCTGTTGAACATTTTTGAAAAACATGTTTCAAGAACTTCCAAGCAGTAAATGCTAGAAACTAATTGTTTCTTCATTGTTATTAAACATTAGTATGTGGTTTTATTTTCATTGATCTTACGTGATCTCTACTTAAGTAGGTCAAGGCTGCTCCATAGTAGATGTGATAAACAAATATGTATGTGTTTCTTACTCCTACGGTATAAATCTACAAATTATCTTCTGTTTTCTTTTGGAGAAGGTATTTTCTCTTTGTTTGTTTTATGTGTTCTCTGTATTTTATTTTATGTATTCTGTTCTCATTATAAATATGAGAACAGTGATGATATATGTATATATCATCACTGTTCTCATTCCTCTCTGAACCTGCAACTGAATGATATGAGAATTTGGAGAAAATGCTCCCTCCTCCTTATCTTTCCTGTCAATTAGTGGGTCTGGCTGGTTCTTTTATTTAGTACATTGAATGTTTTGGCGTAATCTTTTTTTCATTTACTAGTTCATAAGGTTGTTACAATGTCTTGAACACTGTTTGTCCATGCTGTGGTTTATATCTGCTTGCAGTGATGTATGACTGGCACTGTGCTGTGTGCGTTTTTGTGTTTATATATCAACAGAGTATTTATTGTAAGATAATTCCCTGTCTCTCACTAAAGAAGTAACATTTTCTGTATCTTGACTTAAATCTTCTTACTTGGATTCCATATTCTCTGCGAGAAAATATTTTGATATCCTGAAGGTTAAATCCAGATATATTTGAAATGTAATGAAAAGTATGAAGTAGGTAATAGGAACGAACCAATTTTTGAGCTTATAAAAACCTGTGCAACACTAGTCTTCTCTATTTGCAATTAATATGCAATCACAATAATTTGCTGAACATATCAGCGGCAGTGGAAAATGTTTGTATTAACAAATACATGGATTAAAACTGATGTACTGATGTGTAAACAGGTGTTTATTTTACCAGAAATTTCAAATTAAGAAAGACACTTTCTTTAGACATCAAATCCACTACTGAAAAATATGAAGTGAAAGCCATGAAAACACCTTGATTATGCATATCTGCCTTTAGGGATCAACAGATTTCACCTGCTGGAAGCTTTTGCAACAAATCTTTAAGACAGTAAAAGTGCCTTAAAATGGTATAAAAATTGCGTTAACATTTGAAGAAAGGTAACCTCAAACTCATATTGCTGCACGCAAGCCAAGAAATACACTAAAATTAAGATAAAGTGACATAGTCAGTAATAGGCCATTTCTAAGGGAGAAGTTGTCTGAAACGATTCATAATGGAATATTGACTTTCTCAAATTTAGATCACTAATTTTCCTCCACCAGTTTAGTGCAATTATTTTTATTTCTACATTTTGGGAATGTAGGTATTTCATTACATATTACCTGTATCTACCCACTGGTGTACATATAGCACATGATTAAATACAGAAAAGTGAATAAATGTTACTAATATGCATAGCCATAATATAATGTAAATAATAGTTATTATTTTGTTTTTAAATCACTAAGGGAAGATGCTGCTTAATAAAATTGAAACAGCCTGTCCTAAGAACTTAAATAATAAGACAAAAACTTAAATAATCAAACAAAATTAAAAAGTTAACCTGCTCTTAGAGATAATCAGCTGTAAAAGTCCATGTAAGAAAATAATATTAGAATTATAAAAATAACATGCAAATCAAGTAAATGAAATGTTGAAATATTCTTAAACTAAAACATTGAGGATGCAATGGAAAATAAAATGTATATTAAAATCCAAGTATATTTCAAAAATATGCATTTCAACAAAAAGGAAAACTTTATTTTGGAAAAAATTATTAAGACAAAGCATTCCCAACATCAGTATTCTGCTTTGGGAAAAGAGAAAAAGGCGTAGTTCTTGAAGACAGCTGAATATCTTCTATCAAAGAAAGGAGAAATTCACTTATGGAAAATCCTTCCATGTACAGAGCCCTGGGACACATTCTGGTTTTCTCTTTCCATTAGTCCAAAACAAACCTGCCAGACCCATGTAAGTCATTGCTCAAGCGTGCACAAGGGAGATTCCTCTTTCCCCTGGTGGAACTTTTTTTCCAACTTGCCATTTTAAGATTGCTAAATGCTTGTAGTGAAAAGTATGACTACTGGGACCTCATGAAATTCCTAGAAATTCAGACCATGCAGCTGCAGATTTATGCTTTATCATTTCTTTCCTTTTTTTTTTAACTACTGTATGTAGTTTGTGTTTCCTCTAAACTAGAATGCATACAGCAAGTTGGTTTGAAAAAAAAAAATCTCAATTAAACATTAAATAACTGTCTTTCTGTGTGAGTTTTTTGTTGTTTAAAGTAATGATAATAATGATAATAAACTTTTTAAATTAAAAATTCCAGTTGTACTATATTTATCCAACTTTAAGTGCTAAAACTTTTTTCTCCTCTCTCTTCTGAGTAAAGACAGATGTTACAGGAAAATGGATTCCTACAAAAGATGTCTGTGCAGCAGCAGAACAGGATTTTATATTGTATTTTATCTTGAATTTTATATTTCTTTAGGTTATTCCTTTGCTTAAAATAATAACATTTCTGCTAGATATCACAATGCAGAGGTGATATAATCTGCATACAGTAAGATATGAAAACAGATTAAATAAGACATTTAGTAATAGAAGTACATTCTCTGGAATACTTTTGCCACAAGATAGTAAATTAAATTGTTCTGACTACCATACAAGCTAGAGTGAAAGTAAAGGGTATAGATGAATAATAGTCTTCCACATCATTTTAAAAGCTTTCTGGGAAAGAATTAAAGTAATTTGGCAAGCAAAATAGCTTTGGCACTTCACAGGAAAATGAGGAGAAAATAGGACTTTATGTTCTGCTTTACAAACAGTGACTAACAAGTATATGAATATTAAGCAATATTCTTACAAATACTAAACTTATTGCTAACTCAGATGAAGGAAATTACCCACAATGGAAGAATCTAGCCTTAAACATTAACACAAAGCTTCACCAAGGGCAGAACAAAATGACTGCAAACTGAAAATATCAAGACAGAGTCAGATTCACTGTGACTTGATCAAGTTTATACATAGGAGAACCCAACTGCAAACAAGAGTAGGTAGAACAAGTTTTGCAGATAAATTAAGTCGGTCAGTGAAGACACAACATAGTTTATAAATTGCAGAATTTAAAAAAAATATATGGAGCACAGATCAGAGAGTTTTTTTCACTAGTGGTGAACAACAGAATGATTCAAGTCAAGGAATACAGGCAAGACCTTATCTTCCTTCAATCACTTCACTGAGCAGACAGCCACTGGTTACAATCTTGCTGATTTATGACTGTTTAATTGACAGGCCAGGATTCTCACATGCCAGGTAATAGGAAAATGGGATGAAAAGTCTAATGGACTTTTGGACCTTGGAAGCAATTTTGCAGGCAAGGAGCACGAGAGGACCATTGCCTAATCACCATTGCACTAGTACAGTCCATAGACAGGGACTGCAGATGTGGGCCAGTGAAAGCAGTAAAGAGGACAAAGCCTTACAAGGCTTCCTAAGGAGACAAACCGCAGGCTAGCCCTGATTAGGAGACCTATACATTCCTTGTCACATCCAACAGAGGAGTTAATTGCTGGAGAGAGAAGCTACTATTAGATATCTTCTACTGGACAGGTACCCAGGAGCCAGGCTAGGCTAGGTGCTACGCTTTTCTCCAGAAATTATACAGCTTTAAGTGTACATTTTGGTACCTGGCATGCTTCAGGAAATCCCACTAGTTGTGTCCTGGGGATAGAAAATCTGTTCCAGAGCCTTCAGTAACTGCTGCATGTTTATCAACGGCTGTGAATCTGATCTAGGCTACATTTGCACTCACAACTTACAAACACATGCTGCTTTCAAGAGACCCAAGTGCTTATCATCTCTGTCACATCCTGAAATTGCTGTTTCTTTCAGCAGTTAGGAAGGAATCTCTCTGGCAATCCAATCCCAGTGAAAGAAATGGGTATACAACCACCAGGAGGGAAGCAAGACTTTCTCTAACAAAATCATGAGATCTAGAAGCAGCACAACTAAACAGAACAATTAATCCTCCCTCTCTTCCCATCTTCCCCATGCCAGTAAGGCAACATACATATATAAGAATTATCTTTAATTTTAAAGGTACTGGTTCAGCTCAGTTGCTCTGCTATCAATATCTGGAAGTTTAATCATTTAATTTGCTGTAACAAATGTGATAAGATAAACAGCTATAAAGGGAAGGACACATTCTGTGTACTGTGCATTTAGAAAGAGGTGTCTCAGTTTACTATTTACAGTTCTCATACAGCACAATTTCATTTCCTGGGTCTTCTCCTTCTGTGTTTCTTCATCACTGGTTTCAAGCTGATCTTTAACTGTACAACTTTGCAGTCGTTATCAAACCTATGTCCCCAGTTTTCATCAGCTGATGTTCTGGTTCTTGAATTTACTCTTTCCTTGTCATTTTATGTCTCAACCTGTAATAAATTATTGAAAGCATATACGGCGCACTTTTTTTATTTTTATGTTTTCTCATAAGCCAAGTATTAAAGGATGTTGTATCGTCCCTGTGCATCTTACATAGTGCCACATCAAGTTCATTTCATGTACAAACATATTAGTTTTAATTCATATCAAGAGCACAAAATACACCCTTTGAATATCTTCATATGTGATGACAGCCAGCCATGTTTATTTTCTTTTAAAACTACATTAACATTAACCCGAGAACAATAGCACATTGCTCCCTAGCACTAATCAAGATTACTTTGGAGTATATGAAGCAAGTAATGGCTGCTGAGCTCTTACTAATGCCAAAGACTTCTCTCAGAATCTCTGATTTTATTGAGTGGTGAGTGACTTGACATTAATTGGCACTGTGGGAATCAGAAGTAATAATTAATGCTTTGGATTTGTATTTTGATTTGTGGTTTGCTGTGGAATTTTGAAAAGAAAAAAAATTTGGTATAAAATAATCTAGCTTTATATAGAAACTTACATTTATCCATCATTAAACTGTGCAGTGTGTGAGCTATGTAAATTTAATCTGAAAAGAGAGTTTGTTACATCTGAAGGGAAAGGGTTCTTATTAATTCCAAAGCTGTATAGTATGCTTTGAAAAATATTTACTATGGTGCCCAAAACCACAGGGTTATGTTCTCATAGAACTATTTTATTATTTACGTGTACTCTAAAGATATACTGGCAATATATGAATCTTTCTCAAATGTGTCAAATAGCTTTGGCCACAAAATACAGCCATCTGCATTGAGAAATCCATCAAAATGCTACTAGAGTTCCAAAGCGAATGGAGCTGATGTTGTGATNTCTTCATCAACACGACTAGGCTAAAGTTTGGGAAAAACTCTCAAGTAAATCAGTGCTGCCTGAAATATTCTCTGTATTCCGTCATCTATCAGAGCGCACCCAGAAGGTTTTCTCTCATTGGCTGCAAGAATCAACCTACTGGGAGCTAATGATGCTCTTTTTCCTAAAATGGGGGTCCTGAAAGGGTACCACTCCTCATATATACTCAGGGGCTCACAATACTTCATGTACAAATTCATGCAAGTCACTAGCCTCTGCATCCTTTTTCTGTCTTTTCCCTTAGACCACTCTGCACTTTCTGCACAGCAAGAGATTGAATGTAGCCTGACAGCTGCATTTCAAAATCTTTGCACATGCCCAGCAGAATTTAATTTTAATTTTCTATCTTAGAAATGATGAGGCAAGAAATAGAAATAGATAGATAGATAGATAGATAGAAATAGACAGAATTTTCTATAATAGCACAAAGTCATATCATGTTCTTACATTTATTGAAGGTAATAANATGGGATTAATTTTTAAATGCTACTCTCTTGAGTCGTATGTATTTTGTAAGCAATGATGTAAAAGAATGCCCTAAAACAAATGACCAAGTATCTATACTAAGTCTTTCCTTTTAGCGTCACACCACTGTGTAGAAGGGTAGACAACAATTGTATTAAAGGCTACCTGAGGACATGTTGGTGGGAAATGGTATCTGTGACAGATATTCCTCCCAGCCTTCTGGCACAGCCATTCTGCAAAATGCCAGTATGTCAAAAGACATGTAACTGGAAGAGGCCATGGGGAAAACCAGGGAATAAAGATCTTACATTCTTCATCAACACGACTAGGCTAAAGTTTGGGAAAAACTCTCAAGTAAATCAGTGCTGCCTGAAATATTCTCTGTATTCCGTCATCTATCAGAGCGCACCCAGAAGGTTTTCTCTCATTGGCTGCAAGAATCAACCTACTGGGAGCTAATGATGGTCTTTTTCCTAAAATGGGGGTCCTGAAAGGGTACCACTCCTCATATATACTCAGGGGCTCACAATACTTCATGTACAAATTCATGCAAGTCACTAGCCTCTGCATCCTTTTTCTGTCTTTTCCCTTAGACCACTCTGCACTTTCTGCACAGCAAGAGATTGAATGTAGCCTGACAGCTGCATTTCAAAATCTTTGCACATGCCCAGCAGAATTTAATTTTAATTTTCTATCTTAGAAATGATGAGGCAAGAAATAGAAATAGATAGATAGATAGATAGATAGAAATAGACAGAATTTTCTATAATAGCACAAAGTCATATCATGTTCTTACATTTATTGAAGGTAATAATTCTCCAACGGCTTCACTATAAACTGCATGACTAGAATTTCATGATCTAATAGCACTGAAATGGGCATGGTCCCTTTTCCGTACGCAAGTATGTATAAACCGTTACCATTCACTTCTACAGAATGTAATAAGGGAAATAGCTAGTAATGGAGACCTTCCATAACTGGAGACATATATATCAACTTATTCCTGGAAGTTCCCGCTTCAGAAGGGGACAGAGAAAAATAACTTGAGGAATAGGCTGAGTTTACACCTTCTAGTGATTATGGCACTGGCCGGGAGGCGAAACCTGGCTTCCAAGCATTGCTCGAAAAAGTACTTGTTAATTTTAAATTTAACTTTCAGTGGGCAAATACAGAAGCAGTCCTGGGAGCAGGGCCTGGAAAGGTAGCACAGCTATGAGGAGGAACAGAGATATACAGGTCATTAAAATCTTCAAGGAACATTAAATGCATCTTGTCTCTCCTTAGACCAGCACTCGCCCTAAATACCCAATGCTACCAGTTGACTTAGGTTGCATCTTCCAGTTAGGTATGTGGACTAACACAGAAGAACTCCCAGTTCCTTGGTGCAGGTCAGGCACAGATGGAAGAGAGGTTGGGAGATATTTAGAATGGAGTACTTCTTTATGTTTGCTTAAGAACACAGTGGTCCTAGAGATTGTTAATGTCAAACCACAAGCAGCGAAGGAAGGGTTTTCATTTTATTTATTTATTTTAGATTACAAGCCTTGCTAGCTCAGTTTTGTCTAAATTGTCTTTTGGATGCCTGATTCTTATTGACTCTAGCCTTAGGTGCTTTACTGGATCATGGGATAGCTTTCAGATAAATTAAATAGATTTATACTGTTTGAATTAATGATAAATTGGCAGACTTTGAAAACTTCAGAAGCCAATTTTCATCCACTATAATTGACTGGTGAAGTTTGATTTCTGTAAGCATTTTAGAAAATTTTCTGAAATTGGTCTAGTAGTGGAAAAAAAAAGGTGAAGAGTTTGAGGTGAGTTTGGATAATAAACAAAAAGCTTGGGTCCTCTTTGACATAATTAAAGTAGACTATTAAAATAAACATAGCAATGTAGTAATCTCCATCTCTGAGTTTCTTAAAACAAATACATATTTCATACTGAGACAGAGCTTTTTCCTTGGTGGATATACTTCACCACACAAAAAGTTGCTGGCAATGCAAATGCTAGCTAGTGAGAGATATATGTAGATATGTATGTATATAGGTATGTATGCAAATTGTCTGTATTATCCCTGAGGGCAAATCCTGGCATTGTTTCATGTGCATACAAAGTGGAAATACTTTTTTAACATCTTTTTTTTCTAAGCATATTTATAGGAATAGGTTTTTCTTTCAAACTGCAAATCATATTGGAAAGTAAAATAATCTGGAAAAACATTGGAAGATTATGAAGAAAAGTAATATTATTTTATAGGTCAGAGTTTATAATGAGTATTTTACAAGAAAGCTATAGGAAAAGTATGAAAATACAGCTAAGGTTGTAAAACAGAAATGTTGTCCTTTTGATCATGAGTAGAAAGTTAATGCATGTTGTATCACAGTAAAATGCGACCTGCTTGTTACTGGAGGGCAGAAAAGCAATGGAAAAATCTGTATTTTAATGCAGCTATTATCAGAGGAGTAGCATGTTCCTTTAAAGTTACAAACTTTAAAGACTAATAAACATTGCAGTAAGCCTTCTTGTTTTCATCTCAGTAGCTTAACGTCTTTTAAAACCAGTATCAGTTATAACAGACTACAATGTATTAAGGAGTTCATCTTTTCAAAGACCTGACTATCTCAGTTGAAATGATGTGACATCAAAACCTTGGAACACTGCATGGCCTCATCCTAAAATGTCTATCAACTATGTTAGCAAAAATATTGAAATAGGACCACCCCATACATCAAGTGGAAAATTTTTCTTCTGAATTCAGTTGGAAAATGGTCATGATAACATACAAATAAAAATTGTATTTCTGTTACATCCAAAATTAACATTAGGTTAAGAAACTGTTGTTTCTGTATGTACATAGAAAAGAATATATAAAAGGAAAACAGCAATCTCTNGACTTGCTTTTTTTCTGACAGTTTTTTCAGCTCTGACTTATTAGGAATAGTGGTGTATTTCCTAAAAATAATTCCAGCATTCTACTGTGAACTTTTCGGTCCAAAAAGTACTGTGTAATGCTAGAAAATTAAATTTTAGAAAAGTGTCCAATTCAGATCAGAAAATGTCTTCCATCATCTCTAGACAACAGTTAAAGTCATCCAGTTGATGAAGAGCACACTTCATTATATGTGGAAGCATTTCGCAGATGGGGGGAGGGAGAAGTTTAACTCTAAAGGTAAAAAAGGAATTAAAAAAAAAGGAATTAAAAAAAAAGGAATGCTTTTGAGTTTAGACAACCAAGACAGAAGCTACCAAGGACTGCAGCCCACATTTGAAAATTTCGTCCTCTCTGTTATTCCCAAACTTTTTCCAGCAAATTGGTCTCAGAGTCAGGAATGGGTTTTAATAACTCTAACTCTTAATTGTGAGAGTGAAATTACTCAGCTGGTTGAGAGTTTTGACATTAAACAACCATAAACCTTTCTTAATTATCTAAGTTAGATTTATGTTTTCCGTGATAGAAGCAGCACCAAATAACAAACAAATATTTTGACCCATAGAGTTTTTGAGCTTCTGAAAGCAAGAATCTCTCTTTGAGCAACTGGAATTTTGAACAACCAGTGGGAATTTGATAATTTTCTTCATTATCAGACTACTGGTGTGTCATGAGAGACATGTTTTCCCTATTGCTTCATTTGCAAAAAGCATATCTAATCATACAGCTATAATGCATATTTCATCTGGTTTGAAGGATCCTCAGGAAAAACAAAACAAAACACATTTCTAAACAAACATGACCTTTTGGGAGATGACCATGTATGAATACA
>WAAD01001874.1:0-18357 GCA_013389945.1 Fregata magnificens
GAAGACCAGTAAATGTTACTGTAATAACTTACTAGTGAACAGCTTTTTCAAAGAATTATTAGTCTCTGGAAGACATACCTATTGTCTGCTTCAATTAACATTACTTGGAAAAGTTAAAAATTAATCCCTTAATCTAACAAGCAAATCAAGCAAGTATTAATTAATACTTATCCAATCTTTCAAAAGAGATTCACAACTTCATTGAACAGAGCAGAGCTACACAATGGAACAGGACAGCTCTTAGGCCATACCGACCGTATGGAAGTTTACAACAATTCTAAAGAGTGATACAGAAAACAGTATTTCTAACAATACTAAAAAAATTGCTCTTCCTGATACTTCAAGGAAGTATCAACACCAATGTACATGGCAGAATTAATACACACCTACCTCAAAAGTTTGTTTCTGTATTACTAATAGAAAAGCTTGCTTGTGAGTAGAATCACAAACCTTGACAAGTGATACTGAGACAGAAAATTTTCAAGACCACACAAAAATTCAGCTTTCTCTACATTACGATTTTATTAATGGAAATGACTATTTTCCAAGGGCATTTACTTAAGTTTATTGAAAAATCATCCTTCAACAGCAGTATTTAACTACTGCAACTAAGGTCTATAGAGGTTACCTTAATGAAGCAATCAACAGCTTAAGATTTTTTTTTTTTGGCTTTTCGTCTTTGTTTTCTCTGTAGAAGTAGGCCAAGTAATTTAAACATATATAATACTAGATTCTATGGGTTAGTCAATTGTTTCTGTGCCAGTTTAGACAGGTCTATCTGGCCTATGCTATGCCCTCCCAAGTAGTTAATACTTCCAGAACAACAACATTTGAAAATCAATGCTACATAATAAATGCCAACATGAAAATAAATTAAAACCTCATAAAACGATGTAGCACATCATCTTACCATCATTTTTTCAAAGAGATCCATAACTTCTTTTTCTGATAAGTTCATGCAACGCTCATCAACAAGTGGGATTTCACTTATAGAAGGTTGAGAGTCAATAGGATGCTGAATGAGAGGTTTCTCTTTTTTCGATGCTGGTTTTCTGAAGCTTGTTATTCTGTCACGCTGCAAAGACATTCATTTAAAAATAAGCAAAAATAGAAATATAGGAAAGCAGCCAATTACATGGCAGTAATACACACATTTTTAGTTAATCCAAGCAGCAGAGTTAAAACTCAAACTGAACTGTAAGTAAAAATACCCTAACATTCAGAGATTACTTTTCATAGAAAGACAACAACATTTAAGGTAAATTCATGACAGGTCACATGCAAAAGGGATATAACTATTTCTCACAGTTTCAAAAGTATACCATCTATGTTAAACTCTTAGCATTTCAAAATCTTGAGTTCATCTTCTCACATTACTCCCTAATTATCCTGATAGTGAATAAATATGGTACCACAAAGGCAATGTCCAAGCGTTCCTTCACCTGAAGAGCTATAAGTCTTTGGAGGACAACTGAAAAAGCCAGCGTTGGGAAGGAGGTACTCACAAGTTCATCAGGCTTATAAAAAAATCCTGCTAAAGTAAAATAAAGTTTGTAGAGGAATTAATGCTCCAAGTATAGTTCACAATTCCTTGAAGTGTTTTTGAGTACGGACTCCTGAAATTAGTACATAATTTTAAAAAGCCAGGTAATGGATTACTCGCATAGAAGCAGCCATCCATAGTTAAATACACATAACAGACATTAGTGAAAGCATATCGTACAGTCTGCAATGACGTTTCACTGGTTAAGGCTGACTTGTTTATGCCTTATACCAAACCCCCCACCTTTTTTTTTTTCCAAGCATGCTTACTCAGTTAATTTGTTAATATTGGAAACAACCAACAAGAGCACCTTCCTTATAAGGCCATTTATTACTGTATTATTAATATATAACTCTATTCTGAATAGAGTCAGAATTTTTTTTATTTAATAATACTGTCTTTATATATACATATGTTCATTTTGAGAATGTTATGTCTATAGTGATTTTTCTAAATTAACTGTTTGCATCAACAAATACTAGTATATTTGTTTCAGGCATTGAACAGCCTTATGAAGATGTGCTTTCATCTAACAGCAGCTTATATAGGGTTACCAGTATCATTCACAGCAGTTATTGCAATCTCTATGAAGACACGTAAACCAAAATTTATATTTTCTATAATTAAAACAACCTCTGTGAGGTGTGAAAAGTTTAATGGAGTATTTCATTTGTAGGAAATTTGGATTCATTTTAGATTAGTCCAGTCAGGAGTGGAGAAATTTGACCAAGTGCTGCAGAATATGGGAAAGACAGGTTCGTTCTTTTTTTTATTGTTGTATTTCTTGTTTGTTTGGTTTGCTGTTGGGTTTGGTTTGCTGTTGTTTTTTTTGAGATCCTACAAGACTACCTTAAATTTTTGAAGGAAAGTATCCCTAGATAAGCTGCATGCCCTTTTAATTTCTTCGGAGTTTTTTTTTTTTTTTTTTTTTTTTTTTTTTGGAGGGGGGTTGGGTTTGGGTTTTTTTCTTCCTTAGAAGTCTTACATTTGTGGACAGAAACACATTACCTACAAGGATACTGTTAACATCTTTAACAAGGCAAGAATTTTATTTTAATCCCATTTTTTCCTTATTAGAATAGTTTACATTACATTTTTTGAAACTAAAATTGGGGCATAGCCTATTGAAAAGGCCAAAGATGACATAATGCCTGAAAGGTAGTATCCAAAATTAGCCAATACACATCAAATGCAGTTTCACTGTTCACTTACATTAAAACGCCCACTCAGCAATCACAAAAAAAAGCCATTTAAGATCAATTTCACCATACTGTGATCTGTTTCAAGTATACCTCATTAACAACAAATTTGTTTAATCAAATTGCAATGGTGATATCACTTTAAAACCATAAATGGATCTTCTACATGATAACTGGGTACAATTTCTTCATTTCAGATGTGTAAGTGATGATTAACTAAGCGGTCAGTGTGGCTTAACTATTACATATAGAAAACAAAAGTTTATAATTTTACTGAAATAAATTTTGATATAAGTTTCCAGAAATATACTTTACAACAGGTTTCAAAGTATTCAGAATTATGAAGTTAGTGCTACTGAATACAAACTTGTTGCTTGACATACAGTACACACTTATTACCCAAAATGGTTCCACTTGAATCATGTGGCAACTAACTTTGAGAAACCACTGCAGATCCTTTACTGTTAAAAAGGTCAAGAGAAATAACACTTGGAACTGTTGAGTAACAGTTTCAACATATCCACAGTATTACTGAAGTATTTAGAATGTGGTTAAAGAAGCTTCTCCAAATAGATATCATTAATTACTCTTCTTCAACTGAAGCTACAAATTAAGATCTTTACGAAAAGTAACTCAATTTTCTGAAATCTAATGCTTAATATCCTTATAAGAATATGTTATATTGTCCACAACATTTGAAGTAAAATAGCATGCAGCGTGGAGTTACCATTGCAAATTAAGATGTTACAAAGACCTTACCACATCATCTGCCAAAGTTTTTATTTGAATATTCTATTAAAAAAAAAACACACACACAAATCAAAGAAAAAAAAAAGACAGTGTTACCTACTGTTTCAGAATAAAGAAGTCTATATTTCATGTATTCTAACATTAAAAAGCATTTAAAATTTCAGTAAGTGTTCTAACAAAACTGCAGCTAATGAGCACGGAATCCACTGCATTTTATGTGAAAAAGTAGGCTTGCATCCCATTTCACCTTGTCTTCTGACTATTTAACTCATGAACCTGAAACCTGTATAGCACTAGCACTCCCACTGTTTCACAAAAATGCAGTAAGATCTCTTAGAAAGCTTTCCAAAACAAACATGGGCTACCAGACTTCAAACCCAGTCAGCCGATAGCTATATGACATTCTCAGTTTTGACACAGTTTTTGAGACTCACAGAGTTGAGAATTTCCTGTGCCCTAGCTTCCTGAGCCTTCCATCAATTTCTCCTTAACGCTGAGTAATGGAAATTGATAGATGAACTGGTTAAAGCCAGTGTACTGGTGATGCACAAACCAGTCACTACTATCTCTCCCTCCCCAGTACCTTCTCGCTTTTTCTTTAACAGCACTAAAATCCTGCTGACAAAGATCACCAACGTTACATTTTTATTCACAGCCAAAAAAGCAATCTATATTGCATACCAATAATCATATCAAGGAAGCATTCAGTTAATAAACGTTGCTCAATTTACACCAAGCAGTCATGAATAGGTAATTAAGGTCTAGAACTTTAGGGGCGGGGGGTGTGTGGTGTGTACCCAAGACAAAAAGGACTGCTGTATATGAAAAAGTGTGGTAGTTGATCCATAATGACACAGCCCTGCAAGGCACTGGTTAGGAAACAGTGACCCTATTTTCTTGGACAGTAAGGTTTCAGATTCCTTATTATGCTCTCACCAGCCGAAATGATCAAGGTGCTTCTAGTCAATATCCCACACCACTGTGTATTGTTAACACAGTGGATGAGTTCAATGTTACTGGAAATGAACCTGTAACTGTTCAACGTACAACACGCAACATCTTACTTCCCCTTGGTGGAAGATATGTTCCTTCTAATTCTACCTTCTGTCTCTTGGCTACAGCTGTCAATATTGTATTTCTGAAACAAAGAAATTTGCAAGACTATACAAATAGTGGAGGAGGCCTCAAGGTGGGAAGGAGAAGTAATGTGTCCATACTTTAGAAGTACAATGAAGATAAGCGTTCAGAGGTATCCAGGACAGTGTGGTGGAATGACCCTGGTTGGCAGGTCAGTCCCCACCCAGGCACTTGCTCCTTCCCTCGTAGCAGGATCAGAGAGAGAATCAGAAGTGCAAAAGCAAGAAAAACTCATAGGTTGAGATAAAGACAGTTTAACATGTAAATGGAAAAAAAAAAATAGATAAAGAAACAAATGATGGAAAAGTCATCACTGACCACCAGCAGGCCAATATCTACCCAGCCTCTGACCAACTGCTACTTTGGAAAAAAGTCCTCCCCACCCCACCACCCCTGGTTTTACTGCTGAGCATGACATTATATGGTATGGAATATCTCTTTGGTCAGTTTGGACCAGCTGTCCTGGCTGTGTCCCCTCCCAACCTCTGGCCCACCCCATCCTACTCTGGGGGGTTGAGGGGGCACACTAAGAAACAGTAAGCCTTGACACTGGGTAAGCGCTGTTTTAACACTGGTGTTTTATCAACACTGTTTTAGTCACAAATCTAGAACACAGCACCATATGGGCTGCTAGGAAGAAAATTAACTCCATCCCAGCCTGACCCAGTACAGATGGCTAGGACAAAATCTTTTTCTCTTACTACTCCAGATGTTGACACCAACCTTTCACCTTCCTAACTGCCATATCTCAAACCTCTTCCTTACAGCTCCATCTCTCATGTATTTTCGTTACCTGGACTTAGTACGGAGGTAAAAGAGGAAGTAATACTCTAATCTTGAAATCAAAACTAAGATGTCCCTACTCTGGTAAATAGACCTTTTATTTTTAATGGAGATTATTAAGCTAGCAGTCCAAATGAAGTAAAGCCTAACTAGGACTTCAACCCAGAGACAGCTATGTAAGCAAGAAGGTCTAAAACTCTGTATCCATTTTAGCAGTCACTTGTACTAGCAATATTTCCCCTTCTCATTTAAGTACTGCCAATCTCTCCCAGAACCTGAACAGGATAATCTACTCCATCTCTACATTTATATTGCATTTGTCACTCAAACTCCTCTGGGCAAAATACAGAATACTAAAGCAAGATACCACCCAGCATTTTTTCCAGACATCTCAAGCTCACTTCCCAGATCTCCTTATGGTGCATAAGCTACACTGCTGCCCGTAGCTACTCAAGATAAGCAACACATTTAACAGGTAGAAGAGAAACTGCAAGTAGCTGGAGGCAGAGGCAAGGTAGTTATGTACCTGCAGATCCTCGCTGACACACAGTTTTGACAGTCTCTTATACTCACAAAGAAATCACGCTTCCAGTCTGATTTAAGAACATAAACCACAAGTAGTTTACCTCCCCAGGAGGCAGTTTAAGATATCGCAGTTTTTGTAGTCAGACCTCTAGCATTATTCTTTCAGCCATGTATAAGACAGCCAGAGCATCAAAAGATGAAAAGAAATCAACCCTTTCCTAGCTTGTTAAAGACACTAACTCCCCGATTTTAGAAGCAGCCCAAAGGCAAAGGTTTTGCAAAAATCCCTGATAAAACATTTGCAGATAAGAGATATCAAATTAATACTTACGTATATAAACACACATAGAATTTAAGACAGCAGCATATAATCTCTCTCTCCTAGTTTTTAATATCAACCCAAACCATGGAACTTCATCAACTCCTATATCAAAGAACTATTTCCCACTATTTTACTTAGTTCTTCACTTACAAGACTTAAGTGACAGAGTTTCTTGCTTTCAAACATAGTCTTTCCAGTCCATCAATAGTTAAAACTATCACTTTCTATTTACTCCTCCCAATTTTAGTTTACTGTAAGTATCCCACTACTTGCATAAGTACTGACAGATCATGACAATAAGGCACACAAAAATCATAGCATATACTACTGCAACTGCATCACATTATTCCTTTATCTTAAAAGGTCAGTCTCAGCCATGTTAATATTCAGAGTAATTGGAATCTTGCACTAGAGAGATATTCACCATAGTTAACTACATTTACTGGTACAAAAATCACTATTTCCTCATCCAAGCTCAGTTCAGGCTACTGCAGTAACAATCATAGAATCATTAAGGTTGGAAAAGTTCTCTAAGATCATCAAGTCCAACCATCAACTAACACCACCATGACTCCTAAACTAGGCCCTGGAGTGCCACGTCTACACCTTTTTTCAACGCCTCCAGGGATGACAACTCCACCACCTCTCTGGGCAGCCTGTTCCAATGCTTGACCACTCTTTCAGTAAAGACATTTTTCCTCATATCCAATCTAAACCTCCCCTGGCACAACTTGAGGCCATTTCCTCTCGTCTTATCGCTTGTTACTTGGGAGAAGAGTCCAACACCTGCTTCACTACAACCTCCTTTCAGGTAGCTGTAGAAAACGATAAGGTCTCCCCTCAGCCTCCTCTTCTCCAAACTAAACAGCCCCCGTTCTCTCAGCCACACCTCATAAGACTTGTTTTCTAGACCCTTCACCAGCTTCGTCGCCCTTCTCTGGACACGCTCCAGCACCTCAGTGTCCTTCTTGGCCACCTGGGCACACTGCCGGCTCATGTTCAGCCGGCTGTCCACCAGCACCCCCAGGTCCTTTTCTGCCGGGCAGCTTTCCAGCCACTCTTCCCCAAGCCTGTACCGTTGCATGGGGTTGTTGTGACCAAAGTGCAGGACCCGGCACTTGGCCTTGTTGAACCTCATACAGTTGGCCTCTGCCCATCGATCCAGCCTATCCAGATCCCTCTGCAGAGGCTTCCTTCCCTCGAGCAGATCGACACTCCCGCCCAGCTTGGTGTCATCTGCAAACTTGCTGAGGGTGCACTCAATCCCCTCATCCAGATCATTGATGAAGACGTTGAACAACACCGGCCCCAGAACTGAGCCCTGGGGAACACCGCTCGTGACTGGCCGCCAACTGGATTTCACTCCATTCACCACCAACAACGTCAACATTCAAAGAATTAATCAACTTGAGATGATTGCATTAACTTCTAATGCAAAGGTCACAGCAAGTCTACTTTTTTTTTTTTGAATCTTCTTCTAACTTATGTATTAATAAAACCTTCCAGATCCCTTGAGCTGGCCATGAGTTCTAAATCAAGGTGCATTTACATGGGTTGATTGATCTTTCCATTATATTTAAGTATTACTTCGTCATGTTCTTAATTGTTACACTCAAGACTGTCACTTCACCACAAAGATAAAATCAAAAACAACTCACAGTTTACCACACGTATAATGGAACAATGATCAGCTGGGTAATTTCTAAACTTAACAGAAATTTTCACTCCACGGCACACTGCTCAGGGAAACCATGGTGGGCTGCAATACGCAGTTCTGCACACAAGCTACAACTTCAGGTAACAGCTCCAACTGCTACTAGCAATCCTAATTTTCTAAGGGTAACAAACAGAAACTTGACCTTCTCTTAACTTTCTTGTTTTTAAACTAAGATGATATGACTGTTTTCTAAAATTTACCTGGACTAAAACAGCTGTGAAAGACTTTGTAGAACTTGGCTTAAGGACAAGTGTTTTTTAACCGGCTGCAAATAAATTTGCATACAACCAGCAAGGGAATAACTTCCCGTATGAGGGCCTGAACGAAGGGAGTTTAAAGGGACAAAACCCCAAACTGGTTCATATCTAAAGTACAAAAAGTTGTGTGCAATTTGAGCCTAGGCCTTACAGCCACAAAATAAAATTCAATCCTACAACCTTTGTTCTTCAGTACAGAGAATGAATAACATTCCCATTAGACAAATTTAACCATCTGTTAACATATTCAGTTTTGTAATTAAATGTAAAAAGGTACCTAGGAAATTGTGAAAAGATGCCAGAGTCACATTAGCTGATGTGCAGAAACTAGAACTACACTCTTATTCAGGACTTTCAAGACCTTTATCAATGACAAAGCATACCTGGCATTACTAATAAAATTAGTAAAAATATAATTCACAAAATGTTTGCTTTATAGTAATTTTTTGGCACTTCAAGGAGCATTCACCATGCTTTCAAAAAGAACTTGCAATGATTGTTGTAATCCATCAGGTATATATCAAAGATAATTGAAATTAGCAAAACTAGTAGTTTTGTTACTATTGTTGCATGTTTGCATTTGGTCTATATGACACCACATGGAAAACGCTTGTGTGCTTTGCAGCTGTTCACTTCCTAAATCCCTTAAATATGTATTGTTTAAATTATTAAACAAAGGCTTAATCTATAACCTGAACATGACGGTAAATATTCCCCGGGGCACTACAAAGGGAGACCAAGGAGCTTGTGAACATTTTACACCAGCCTGCTAAAATAAAGCTGGGAAGTTATTCATGTTGACAGCACAAAGGTAGCACACAGAGAGTCAGTGCTGTTAGACTGGAGGATGACAGTCATCTTCCCAACCAAGAAGCTGCCTGGTTTTCCCCAATTACTCTATTTTTTTTCTCCAGGAGACTGACTATGCAGAAGTGAGCAATACTAGGAAAAGAAGTTAGACAACTCCTCATGCTAAATAAAGCCAGAGGGTCACCCACCTTGGTAATTATTAACAGCAGAGGGCACCAATTCTTTAATCATAGTGCTGGAAGATTGAGTGCCTCAGTGCTGCTCCCAAATAGGAGGGAAGGGAAGATAGGCCAGAGGCACGTTAATCATATTGGATACTCGCCCTCACAAATGCCGTTGTCTGATCCTCAAGGGATGAAGGAAAGAGGCACCACCACACTGTGTCTCTGTGCAAGGGGAATAGAGAGACGCTAAGGAGCAGTCTGGTCTGACTAAAAATGGAGGTTGAGAGAAACTGAGACTGCTTCCTCATTTTTGTCTGACTTGGCAGAACACTATCACACTCCAAAAGCAAATGGACTATTCAAAAAACTACATTTTTCCAAATTACTTCAAAGAAGCCTTTACCAAAAAGCAATTTCATTCAGAAGCTGAAAAAAATAACTGTAAACAAACTTAGATAGCCTTAATTTCAACAGTTTCATAACTGAAGACACAAACGAGTGGAGGAAGACAACTCAACTAACATTGTTTTTTTATTTGTAGCTCAAACTGCCATTACTGTTTTAAAAAGGTTGTTTCAGCCAATAATTTATTGGTGTTCATTTATAAGTAAGCTTTAACAATCAGAACAAAATTAAGAGCTTCTTCCAAAAGCTGCAGTTCCACAGCAGTCTAAGCCAACAAAATTGCTGGCTGTGACACAAAAGGGCAAGGGTGGTACCAGGACAGTCGGCAGTTAGATCAGCTTAGACTACCATAGAAACAATTTCAGAAAGCCTATTAGAAGAGCCAGTTTTCACATTAGCCAGTGCAGAAGCAAATAAAGTAAGTTTTGGCATTTTCCAGAGCTACTGCTGGACTCCAAACATTTTCCATCAAGTCTCTGCACCAACCATATCAGATAAGTTATCATCACTAAAGCAGCACAGGATCAGCGGAGTTTATAGCAGTTATGCTACATGACTGGCGAGTTCTTTATACAGCACTTCGTACAGCCAGGATCTGTTTCTTATTTTGATATCCAGCGATCATGCAAGGCAGGTTTTCCTTCGAGCATCTTGGAAAAACATCTTCTAACAGTATAGCATGCTTTTCAGTATAGATGAACACTGTCTCTCTTCAGGATGCTTTACAACTTTTAAATTCCTCAATTAAAACTATCAAGCAACAGTTTGCCTGTTAAAACTAGACTTTTACAAGAGCCAAGTCATAATTCCATTCATAAATTTCACAACAAACAAGAATTGCAATGCTGCTTTTATGAAGTACATACTGCCTTACTAGCCTCAATATGCAGGTTTAATGTTCCAGGAGATAGCTAGCTAGTCAAAATCTTTACAAAGGTTAAGAGACCTGGCAAACCCTGGCCTTATAACAAAGGTTTGAACCCTTTTATTTTGGTTTGAAGCTTCCAATTTTATCCAGAAATTCTAACTGCTGGCTTTAATACTTAATTTAGAAACGTGTGTGGCATTACATAACCAACCAACAGAAGGTTTTATAGGACACATCTTTGGGGGGGTGGGGTGTGTGTGTGTGTGTGTGTGGGGGTGTGTGTGTGTGTTAAAAAGAAACCCAAGAAATCCACCAACCACGACCCACACAAGTAAGTAGGTACAAAACTCCATGGCTACATGTCCTTAAGGCCCCAAAAGGTGTAATTAAGAATCTTCCACTTTAAGAATTCTGGACAGTCGGCAAATCTCTGTAAAGTAAGTGTAGCAACAGAAATCAATACCAAGTTTCTTCATAGGAACTACAAGTACCTCCAGGAAGATCTCATATGTTACATGCAGTGTCTCAGTTGCACTAGAACAGGTAAGTATTTGCATAAAGAAGGAAGTCATATTTGACAATATGAAGACAGCGAATGGGGCTGCACCAACTGTCAACAGCGTAAACAGGGCAAATAAGTAAGGGAATTCTACTTCTTCATGTACTTGAACTGTCAGGCTAAGAATATACACTGTTGCCATATACATTTTTTTGGGGGGGTCATCTGCATAAAAGCATTGCATTTATTTTGCGCTTAAATAATTTCACTTTGAAATCTAATAATCTTGGCAATGGATACTTTAATGGCCTTTCTTGAAGAACACTGTATTTTAAAAAAATAGGATTCAGAGAGTTGAGCGCCAATTACATTTCATGCTTTGCTTGATAAGAAAGCTTATTTCAAAGGTTGCACCTCCTAAGCTTCATTTAGTAAAATGCTAGTAGATTAGAAGTGCATGGGAATAATTTCAAAAATCCTTTGATAACCCGTGTAGCTTTCTGTACATACATTTGGTGCCTGTAAAAAGTGCCAGATATAGAATCATAGAATAATTTAGGTTGGAAAAGACCTTTAAGATCATCAAGTCCAACCCTTAACCTAGCACTGCCAAGTCCACCACTAAACCATGTCCCTAAGCACCACGTATCATAGAATCACAAAATGGTTGGGGTTGGAAGGGACCTCTGAAGATCATCTCGTCCAAGCCCCCTGCTTGAGCAGGTTCACCTAGAGCAGGGTGCACAGGAATGCATCCAGGCAGGTTTTGAATATTTCCAGAGAAGGAGACTCCACAACCTCCCTGGGCAGCCTGTTCCAGTGCTCTGTCACTCTCACAGTAAAGAAGTTTTTTCTCACGTTCAGCTGGAACTTCCTGTGTTCCACTTTGTGCCCACTGCCCCTTGTCCTGTCGTTGGGCACCACTGAAAAGAGTCTGGCCCATCCTCTTAACACCCACCCTTCAGATATTTTTAAGCACTGCTAAGATCCCCCCTCAGTCTTCTCTTCTCCAGGCTAAACAAACCCAGGTCCCTCAGCCTTTCCTCATAAGAGAGGTGCTCCAGTCCCCTGATCATCTTTGTAGCTCTCTGCTGGACTCTCTCCAGTAGTTGCCTGTCTTTCTTGAACAGGGGAGCCCAGAACTGGACACAGTACTCCAGATGTGGCCCCACTAGGGCAGAGTAGACACCTTTTAAATACCCCCAGGGACGGTGACTCCACCACTTCCCTGGGCAGCCTGTTCCAATGCTTGACCACTCTTTCAGCAAAGACATTTTTCCTCATATCCAATCTAAACCTCCCCTGGCACAACTTGAGGCCATTTCCTCTCGTCTTATCGCTTGTTACTTGGGAGAAGAGTCCAACACCCGCTTCCATACAACCTCCTTTCAGGTAGTTGTAGAGAGCAACAAGGTCTCCCNCGCGGGCCGCCTTCCCAGCCACTCTTCCCCAAGCCTGTAGTGTTGCATGGGGTTGTTGTGACCCAAGTGCAGGACCCAGCACTGAGCCTTGCTGAACCTCATAGAATTGGCCTCGGTCCAGCGATCCAGCCTGTCCAGATCCCTCTGTAGAGCCTTCCTACCCTCAAGCAGAGCAACACTCCTGCACAACTTGGTGTTGTCTACAAACTTACTGAGGGTGCACTCAATCCCCTCATCCAGGTCATTGATAAAGATATTAAATAAGACTGGCCCCAATACTGAGCCCTGGGGAAGAGCACTTGTGACTGGCTGCCAAGTGGATTTAACTCCATTCACCACAACTCTTTGGGCCCGGCCACGTACCCATTTTTTTACCCAGCGAAGAGTACACCCATCCAAGCCATGAGCAGCCAGTTTCTCCAGGAGAATGCTGTGGGAAATGGTGTCAAAGTGTTTACTAAAGTCTAGGCAGACAACATCCACAGCCTTTCCCTCATCCACTAAGCGGGTCACTTGGTCACAGAAGGAGTTCAGGTTAGTCAAGCAGGACCTGCCTTTCCTTTCATAAATCCATGCTGACTGCGCCTGATCACCTGGTTGTCCTGTATGTGCTGCGTGATGGCAGTCAAGATTATCTGCTCCATAACCTTCCCCAGCACCAAGGTCAGACTGACAGGCCTGTAGTTCCCCAGATCATCCTTCCAGCCCTTCTTGTAGATGGGCACCACATTTGCCAACTTCCAGTCAACTGGGACCTCCCCCATTATCCAGACTGCTGATAAAGGATTGAAAGTGGCTTGCTGAGCACTTCCACCAGCTCCCTCAGTACTCTTCGGTGGATCCCATCCAGCCCTACAGACCTGTGTGTGTCTAAGTGGTGTAGCAGGTTGCTAACCATTTCCCCTTGGATTATGGGGGCTTCATTCTGCTCCCTGTCCCTGTCTTTCAGCTCAGGGGGCTGGGTGTCCAGAGAACAACTGGTCTGACTATTGAAGACTGAGGCAAAGAAGGCATTAAGTAACTCAGCTTTTTTTCTCATCCTTTGTCACTATGTTTCCCCCCACATCCAATAAACGATGGAGATTCAACTTAGCCCTGTTTTTGTTGCTAATGTATTATATACTTTATTAGTATTAATATATTTTATTAGACAAGAAGCCATCTGTCTCAGTGGTTGCTGTTGTACTGGTATTGAGCAGGATTGCTTGTCAGTACCAGGATATTCTGTTTACCACACCTACAGCAAGCAAATCAATTGGTTTGCAAGAAAATTAGAAAGTGTTTTTTCTTAGGAAAATAGACTGAGGTCACTTGCTAAACTAGTCACTTGAATAGTCATTGGATCAACTTCTGGGACTTAATTACCAACAAACACAGTATAGCTCCTAGTGCAGTAAATGGGTTGCTTAGATGCTTACTGTACTGGTTGCACGCCTGTTTGCTTTTCTGCCAACTGTGCCTGTCAGTATATTCAGCCCTGTATCTCTGCTGCCTGTTTTTAAAAGATGCAATTGTTTGACTTCCAAGCTTTGAGTTTTTAGGGAACGTGGCTTTTGCTTTTTTGGTATAATATCATTGTGAAGTGCTCTTGAAACATTCTGGAACAGTTAAACTGGAAAAACTATGTCAAAACAATTCTTGACATAGTAAGTGCAGACTTTATCTCAACTTTACATTTAGATACAAGCTGTGGATTTGAGCTCTTTGCTTTCAATGTAGCAGCAGAACAAAGCCAGTTTTGCTGGATAGCAATACTTGATGTGCATCAAATTGCTGTTCATCTTCCTTCCTTGTTCTGCGCTCCCCTGAGTGCAAGTGGCTGATCTTTTCATTCAGACACATTGTGGAGCTGAATGAAGGCTATTATAAAGCTACTGAGTTTGGTCAATTAAGAGTAGTAAGAATAGGCCTCCTCCATTTAAACCTCACTTCCTAAAGAGAGACACCTTTTTTATTGTGACAAGGTTCATCTTCACTCTTACTGAAGTGTAGTCTTAGTTTGTTTTTACCCTTTTATAGACATGCAGCCCTTTTAACTAGAATTGCATGCTTTGAACCTGGGATTAATCTTTTGTTGAAACCTAGGTTTTTCTTTCAAGATGAGCAATGACCAGTTAACTTGACAGCAAGAGACTTCTTTTGAAATCAATCTGAAAAATGAAGCTGAAACTGCTTTGAGAAACTGATTTGAGAAAATTCTTCAGTACTTTTGCACAATTTTTTTTTTTTTCGTTCCTGCTTACTTGCTTCCTATTTCACAGTGCATGCAAGTATAGCCTAATACCCCTGTACAAGTGACAGGCTCAATTTCTACATACTTTTCTCCCTGTTACATGCAGAGATAGTTTTGTGAAGATTCTTAACTGAGCATGCTGTTGGTTTCGTGGAACACCTCTTGCTCTTGTGGGTACAGTAAGCACTGAAATAATTGTCACAGTCCATTTGAATTTTCCTCCGCTACCATTTGAGGAGAGGATAAAACTGGTAGAATGTATCTGTTCAGAGAGAATTAATACACTTCAAAATAAAGCAGAAGACCCATAGCAAGTTGCAAAAGTTGACAGAAAGTCTATACTGTGAAGAGCTTGATCAGATATTGGGCAGCTCCTTGAAAATGGAGTATTTTATTTTTGACAGACTTTGGGGAAGGGAGGACATATGTATTTGTTTTGTTTGGGTTGTTTTTTAAATAGTAAGAAAACCCCCACAAAATCCAACCAACCAAAACACAGCCCACAAAGGAACTGGCAATAGAAGGGATGCCAAGAGCCAAAGAAGCAGGAATTACTTGTGAACATTATTTATTTTGTCTGTACCCAGCAGTCTTGGAACATATGGTCACAGGGATCATGTCAACAACTTCTTAGAATAATGTTATCTGTCTTCCAAGACACAGACTTCCTAGCAAAGAGCAAGTGTTTGATCAGAGCAGTATTCATAAAAACAGCTGATGGTAAAGTTAATTTTTTCTCCCCTAATAATAAATGATATTATACTAAAACTTGGAAAAATGAGCAATGCTGCTGCCATAGCAAGGAACTTTGGCTTTTCCTTGAAGAACAGAAATTCTAGATCGAGTAATTTCAGTGTGCATGGACCATAATGTAACTCAATAATCAAAGCGTATCGGGTTAAACTGAATTTATAGCTGCTGCGATACACACAAGGGCTTTCTGTTCCTCTTCTATGCTTTCCTGTTTATAGCAGCTTCCTGAGAAGCTTATTTGTCCTTCAGGGAAGTAGGAAATGAAGTAGCATGTGAATAGAGAGGAACTCTATTGTATGTAATAATGAGGAAGCCAACAGTATCATTTGACTTCAGTACAGGTGAGATTCCCTGTTAAGAAGTAACAAGAATTCAGGAGGATTACAGATGCTTGTAACAGGTTACAGAGAATCTGTTATCTTCTGCTAAAGGAGAAAGTAAGCAAAAACCAAGATGGTTTATCATAATATTGAAGAGTGGTATGTGCTTAGGTTACCCATGAACATCCACAGGAATTTTATAAAGGTTTTCCCATAAATTCACAAAACAATTTTTTTTAAATATAAAATGTTAACTGACGGGATTACTGCTTATCTTATAAATCATTCAGGAATTAGTTTGAATCACAGAATACTGTAAACTAACCTTAATGGATTTAGGAACCCTGTCTTATCCACCCAAGCTTTGTCTGAAGTTCAAATGTCAATGCATATTCATAAAATATGAAAATGAAAATTGTATATCTGGTTTACAGATGGAAATTGTATCAAAGCCTACTGCTCTACCTTTACCTTTCTAGTTTGTGAATGCCTCCACCAAGCTGTAAATAAACTGGAGAATGAAGATGAAACCACACTGCTGGAAGACAGTAGAATAGTAGAGAATGGAGGATTGTAAAGGTTAGAGAGACTGCCGTAGACATTGCCTGGTATATTTCTAACTCAGCCAAGAAATTGTGAGCTGAATCAAAAGGAGTTTCCTCACCTCATTTTTTTCTGTTGATGAGAATAAAGCAGTGGGAGACCCACTTGCCATAGAGAAGTGGAAAGGAGGAACTGAAGCAGTGCTAGTAAAGCAGATTGCCTGGGAGCAACAGCTCTTGCTGCCCCATTACATAATAAGCCCAAAACACAAAACAGAAAGAAGAATCTGGTTCTACGGGAATTAAGACTGGCAGCAGTACCAGAAATAAAGCACTGTATTGACACCAAAGTCAGGATAAACCCACTTACTAGGTGCTTCAGTATTGAAGCTTTGGTTGTGACTTCTGTGTCAAGTCTGGTTATAAACGACCTTCTACTAATCTGTCACATTCATTAGTTCACTCTGAATCCATGAGTGGCTAAGGCTTTTATAAGCAACGAATTGCAATGATTATAAAAACAGTTCTTACTGTATGTAAATTTTACTTCAGTGTATACAAGATTAGATAGAAATGCTACTGTATGGTTTACAAAGAGGGACAGACTCAGACTGAAGAATCTCAGTTAATTTCAGCTCCTGTGCTAACTTTTGAACTTCGCCAGCTGACATCCGTTTACCCTTTGAGTTTCAGATTTTGTATTTAAACCTTTTGTTTTTAATGTACCCTCTAAGTGTCTGGCACAACAATTAAAATGTATATGGCATCAGTGTATATGCTTAGGCTGATATGCTGTCGTCTTTTTTCTTCTTTATGCAAATTCTTACCTATTCTAATGCAACTGGAACACTGCATGTAACCACCTCAACCATTAGTAACTGTCAAGTTCTCGTCTGCTCATGCACTCACACAACTGCAAATGCAAACATCCAGCACAGTTCCATTAAGAAGCCACAGCCTTTTAGAAGTTACTTCAATTTTATAGGTATAAAAATAATTCACAGCAGGAGAATATGAAGAACCAAAACATAACAGGAAAGCAGGAAACTCTGTACTGTACAAGAACTAACTACTTGCATCTGTTGTGAGGAGCCTAGAATCTAATGAATCTCACATTGGCGTAGTATTTGTTCCTCACAAAGCTATGCTCATTAAAAAAAGAAAACCACAGGCATCTTTAAAGGTCATATTCTAACAACCATCATTAGCTCTTACCATAGTAAGAAAGAATAACAAACTGCAGAACTAACATTTTCCCTGACCAAAGTATTTGGACAAAGTATTTTGTCTTGCTCAACTATCCCTGAGAGACCAACATGAATTTATACAGAGACACTTGTAAACACATAACTAACTAGTTGTGACAAAAAGGTATCATCAAGAACATTTAAGGTCTGTGGTTATTTCCTCTCATCTTCATGCCTAAGTATGCACTATGAAGTGTTTTTGTTAATGTGATCCCATACAGGACAAAGTTATTAACATTTGACTAGCTAATCCCTGAACAAAGAAACGGGAGAGGATGGACCTGTGTACTTTCAAGCCAACCTGTATCCACCAGCACCTTTATTGCAATTCCCTTGGCCTACATAACCTAAAATTACAGTTGATACTTTACTGGCTGTACAGCTACAGTCCTGTAGCTTCAAGTGTTGGGATTCTATAGCACTATTCCCCGACTGTCTTAAACTTAACTTTTTTATTTAGAAATTTGTTCTAAACTACTAAGTAGCACTGCTCTGAAAGTTTCACATTCCTCAAGCAAGTTCTCCTGTATTTATTCTCACATAAAAGGGCAAACTAAAGATGTTCATTTGGTTTCGTTATAAAGAGATAACTTCATATTTCCACCACAATTAGAGAGCAGTAAGAGTATTTGTTAAAAAAAAAATGTGTGTGTATATATATATATATATACACACACACACACACACAAATCACCAAGGAATAGAAGGCAGGATTCTTTCCACTTACATTTTTTTAATCAGCTGGTGACTTTTACACTTACATTCTACACTTTCAAAACTAATTTAGACACACTTAACTGTTATGAAGTATAAATTGAAAATATTTTTAGTAATAAAAACATTTTTCCATCATTGATGTCCT
>WAAD01001874.1:18362-29610 GCA_013389945.1 Fregata magnificens
GTAATAAAAACATTTTTCCATCTTTGATGTCCTCCATATCTGATAACACTATGCAAACGATACTTACAAGCAGCAAACATGCATTACACATTCAGCATACCTAACACTTTCTCCAATACCATCTTGTCTCCAATGGTTTACTCTGAGGATCACTAAAAGGACCAAGAAGGGAACCTTACAAGACAGCCACCTGTCACATGCATCACCTTGAACTTCCTCTTCTCTCACTCTCCCCTAAAACAGTCTGAAATTAATACAAAACTACAGTTTCCTGTTTACACAGGAAGAGCCCATATCTATTACAAACTCTTAAGAACATTTTTGTTTTATACAACAGAGGAGGTGTGGTAATACTACAGTATGCACTACACCTTAAGACTAAATATTACCACACCCAGGTAGACCGAATACCTTCAGCAGCTGTATCAAACCATACATCTCCCATACGTGGGCTTGTTCCAGAATTGAACTTCCAAGGCATTTCTCAATTTCTGTAACTCAGATGAGTTTATGGTTTATATCATGATGTCGGTTACAATACCATTTAATTGTCATAGCAGATCCTTTTCAGATCTTCCCATGAGCATATGATGTGCTGCTTTCACATCATGTCCAACTATACAGTTATCATAAGAAGATGACTGAAAAGCAGACACAATCATCATTTAATAGTACTAATGGATGAACTTTTGACAAACCAATAGAAAAGGAAGAATTCTAGTGTGCCATAACACCAGTCTTATTAGTTCTAGTGAATAATCAAAGAAGAATAAATAATAAAGGAGGGGTTTTGACTGGTTCGGTTTCATAATCTTGTTTGGCCCACTGCCACAGAAAAACTGAAGTCAGTAGAGCACCAAGGTAGATACGCAGACTGCTTAAGCCCACACCGGTGCTGCAAAAAAGCCGATTCTTTAATTGTCACCCTCTTCTCCCATACAATTAATAGTTAACATACAGAATATATTTGCTTTGCAGACTGCGTTAGTACTACTTTTGTCAAGCAAGATTCCGCTTATCTACCTATTAGGAAGTTACACTTGAAAGTGGGAAACCTAGAGGTGCTCACTCCACCAATACTGTAGGAAAAAGCTACTTGATTCACAAGACCTTAAGTAAAAGATCAGTTTGATACAAAAACAACACACAAGTTTAAGACAAGTTAGCATTGTCTACCTGCAACTTTATAAATTGCTCAAAAATACTAAAGAAAGTCTTTCAACTGTTAATCTTCTCTCAAAGGTATCTGCTCTACCACGATAGCCCTTTATAACAAAAAACGTACTTCCTCCAAAATAAAGCTACTGAATGATCAAAAAATAATACTGAATTTAAAGAATGGCCATGACATACAAGTTGTAAGGAACTGCGTAAAAACATTTATTTTAGTAATTTCCTAACTTCTTGTGGTTTTAAGGTTGAACAAGTTAACTGATGAATAACCAACTGAAATTGTCAGTTGCTTCAGCAGCAACTGCCATCTCTTGTTCTCCTTTACCTCTAAATTTGGACAAGGATGAACAGAATTAGAGGAAAGTTATTAGCCATTTTTGCTTACCTCTAAAGAATTGCAATTGATGCAGAAAAGATGAAGTCATGTGGTAACCCACCCAATGTTTTTAAGCCTATCTTTTCTTCTACAGGGTCATCAGCAATCACAGTACCATTAGCACGCTTTACAGGCTATTTGTAATAAAAAAACAAAAGTTCACCCTCAGTAACTTGGACATTCAGCACCACAGTGCTTAAAATCTCAGAAACCATCATTTCTATTTGATACGCACACTGTCAGTTCTCACTGTGTCTTTCACATTGCCTTGGTGGAATCTTTGTTTGCAAAGCTTCCTGTGCTGTACAGAATAGCTCTACAGTTTTGTCTTACAAGTATTATTTCAGGAAGTTTAATTACCACAAGCAGATAGGCTTATCACTGTATCTATCACCTCATTTAAACAGTGTCAATATCAATACACGTTAAAAGCATTTACCTAAACATCAGCACCAAGCATGCCCTACTCTGTCATATTAGTGGTGCCTAATCAGTATAATTTTCAGCAACAGAACCAGATTTTCCCAAGACATTAATTTTACTCTTCAGTAACGGTTGCACCCTAACTAACTTCACTTACTGGAATATCTTGACTTTGATCTAATAAGGCCAAGCATCTTCTAAAACACAAGCCTTTCAGTTCACTTTTTCCTCAAGCATCCACTTGAAGTAAGAATCCTCTGCAGGCATGCACTGATTTTACTCAGAGACACTATGATCTCAAACGTAATATATCTTATTCATCTGCCAAAAATCTCTGCTCAACCTGACTCATAGTTCATGTATGCAGTATACAAACACCTAAACAAGTCATGTGTGATGAGCACATTATCCTTCTGCAGGAGAATGACATCAAACAACCTTCAGAGTCAAAGGTAATAGGGCAATGTAGGTCCTGTAGCACACAGCCTGTCTGACAGTGACTGATACTACTGACACGTAATTCAAAGCGCTCATTAACTTCTGCACTGACATGGGTGGAGCAACATAGCTGGGAAAACTATCCTCCCAAGCACACCCAGTTTACTTCTGTTTTTAAGCTAATTGATAAAAGCTTTTATTCCACTGTTTGACATCAGTTTATGACACATTAGTCAGAATGTTGAGTTCATAGCTTTTGATTCATCTCAAAGCTCACAGGGTTTAAAAGACTTCAGTATTACGCATAAACAATTTCTGCTTTTAAAACAAAGCATGAGTTGCGCCTTGTTGGATGAATCACCAAATCCACTTGCTCTCCAATTAAATAAGCTCTCTCTTACTCCTAACAATTTGGTTTTCATGTTAGACAAGATATTTGTCCGAATCTACTTTTACAGACAGAATCACACTCAGAAGACAGCACCTTTCAGAAATTTAGTTTGTAGCTAAGTGGAGTATCTCTCACTGAACAACTACCGCACGAACCTGAAGTGAACCTGTGGGTCATGGAGCATGCTTTCAGCCTGGCACTAGCCACTACACGCACAGAAATATTTCCACTTATGCTAATACTAAACTGACGTGATTTATTATTAACTTTCATTAAAAAACCACTGGCCACATTAACATCTAGTTAGCCAGTGAACAGTCAGGAAGCACTGCAAATCCTGTTATAACACCTGTTTTCAAGTACTGATTCATAGAATCACAGACATGTGAAAGGATCTCATTCCTTTCTCAGTTCAGTCCAAACTCCTGCTCAAAAAGCAGGGTCAACACCGAATTCAAACCAGGCTGCTAAAGGCTTTGTCCAGGCTTCCAGGTCTTGAAAACCTCCAAGGATGGGGATTCCAGTGCCTCTGGTCAACCAATGCTTAATCACCCTTCAAATGATTTTTTTTTCCCCCTTATACTCAAGTCTCCTCTCCAGCGACCTCTCCTGCTCCCTTTTATGACCTCTGTCTCCCATTCTTCTGCCATGAACTTCTGTAAAAAGCCTGGCTTCATCTTTTGAGCTGAGAAGTTGAACGACTTGGTAAGACTTTGGGTTCAGCTAAGCTACGATAGATACGTCAAATCAGACCTGACACTTTCAAGCACTTACTGATTTCCTAGGTACCCAAAAGAATTACATACTTTCCATGTGATACTGAAGTGTTAAGGGGAGCAAACAACATCTAAGTTAAGGATTAACAAAGATAGGAATTCCAGCAATCTCCCCGACAACCTTAATATAGTCTGTTTCCCCTAGTATAACAAGCATACTTTTAAACAAGCAAAACAAGCACATTGCCAAACCCAGTTAATAATGTAACTGCTCACTGCCATCTCATGCCAGCCTATTCTCAGGACTGGCATGAGATCAGATGATTGTTTGCCAAAACAATTTAATTTTTTTCTGCCCATTTCATTGTAAACAAAAATAAACGACAAAAACACCAGGCACTCATTGCCACCTCCAGTCCTTGTGCCAGCANGATGTGTCAAGGTGCTCATAAGATAGACATTAAATTTTAGAAAAATACTCCAGTTTACACACTACTAGTATAAAAACTGGAATTAAATTCTCATTGTGCAGTTCTGTCATGTTCAACAAATAATATGAAACTTGAATTACTCTCAAAATGACTCAAAGCAGAAAAAAAATTGGATTAGTAGTTCTAATATAGCCCATCTTCATTTATTTGTGTCCATACATACGCATCAATTATCTTACAGAAAAATACTTTAAACCATCATTTTCTGTTCTAGCACAGATCCTCTCTTGACAGCCTAGTCTTACTTCCTGTCAATCAGGAATAAATGCCATGGATCAGGCTTCAGTCCTTAAAAAAAACCCACAAAAAACAACCAAACCACTATGCTTCTGCAGGCCAAGCACCATTGCCCACCTTTTACTTTCAGACAGAGGGGATGGGGAAACAAAACTTCCACCTTCTTCTTCTTCTTCTTCTTCTTCTTCTAGAGTCTCCCTTCCCTCAAAATAATGACTTCAGTTTTCCCAGCTCCCTGTCATCTAGAGCCATTTTTAGTCTATCATATAAAAACCATTCCCCTAGACTTCTTCCCAATGAGTTGCCTAATTTCAGCTGCTATGCCAAGAACTAAAAATAAATCTTCTGTTATATATAGTTGCACACCCTCTCCCACCAAGCCCTTGTTCAGTACTCCACTTGATGTGTGAAGTAAGTTCTGGAAAAGAGACACGCACCTCTTGCACACTGTAGAGTTCTTTGAATTATACGCAACAAACTGACAGAGCGCAGGTTGATTCGTCTCTGTAACTCTACTGAAGCTTGATGAATTTTAAGTTGTGAAGCTGAACCAAGAAAATCTCCACATCAAACTCTGAGAAACTTTGTGTAAACTCAGTGGCAACTTAACACTTGCACAAATAGTGTGGCTTCTCTTACAGAAGTCCCAAATATACCTTCATCTTATTTGCACAGTGAAGAGAGCAGGGATGAGGTACAAGTAAGGTTGCTCTCTGAGTACCCAAAGATATTGCTAGCCTCAGCAGAACCAATTCCTCATTCAAAATTAAAGCCAGCAAAACTTAGTAAGAGTATTCTCCTATATAACGGATGAAGCCTTTCCCTGACTACAGTTCTGTTCTTCCCTCGCAAACCCATGGCAGTAGTTGATAAATCTGGCTGTCCACTCACACCGCCTCAACTTAAAACACACCTGAATCCCTTCTCTTTTCTCCCTCAGAATTTAATCTCTCTTCATCTCAGTTTTATACACCATTTGTGTACATCATGTCCAGAATGAAAAAAAAACCCCTACTTTCCCATTCAACCCACTCAATTATATCATCAGAGGCTAGTCACTTTATCCCAGGGCAAAACTGTCTTTCAGAAGGTATCTGGTTCAAGCAACATACCACTACTCTGATCCACGTTGCTGCTGGACTGTAATCATCCCCTCAAGACACAAAAGCATATGACTGCATACGAAGTCAAATATTAACACAACATACTTTTTCTACTAAATGTAACAACAAAAGCCTACTCTAGTGATTCTAGAATAACTGAGAAGAACATGCAAAGGAAATAGTTGTCCTGTTCAATCCAATTTTGAGCTCATTTCACTGATTTTTTAAATTATGCATTTCTTTCAGAACAAAGTGTTCTCCTCTGCTAGAGCAAAATTCAAATTTGTGTCTACAGCTTCCAATAGAAGCACTTTCCTGTGTCATTTTTAAATCAGTTCCCTGCAGCCATCTTCAAGCAGCCTTCCTAGCTACTTTAGCTAGGAAATAGTGAAGGTAATATAAACATAAACAAACATCTTGTTTATATGGAGAAGTTTATTTACACTTATACTGTGCAAGGAAGCATGAGTTTGTTTCCAATAACACCGTAAAACAAAATAAGAGATCATATTTGGTTACCTTTTGCTAAGATACACATAGTCACTTTTAATACAAGAACACTTCAAGTTATTCAGTATTCTGACATTCTGTCACCCTTTTAAATAATTGTCACTTTCAGTAACTTTTTAATGCCTCATATGTTATGAATTTAACATCTTCCCCACACACATTCTAACTTAGTTTTCAGTGACAAAAAACCCCACAGTTCTCAGGCTGATGAGCCCAAGGCTCTGCTGCACTATACTATACTCGGTGAAAGGAAAATAAGGTGGGAGCACTTGCATATTGACTTAGTTTTACCACTATCTGTGGAAAACCTTCCACAGATTAAATAAAGTTTGCAACTAGTATTCTATTCAATAAGAAAAGTCAGGTGAGTTTTAAGTGTCCGCTACACCGCTGCTCTTGAAATTCATCAGAGAACTGAGCTCAAATGAGTTGATTCAAAGTTAAAACGGGTAAGTGTAACAGACGCAAACAATTAAAAGTAAACACTGTCATATTATCTGGTTTTGCTGATATAAAGCGAGATACAATCCAGTGCTGTTGGCTTTGAAATGTACTTATGTTTCAAGTTATCAGGTTTGTAAGTAGAAGTATCTTCTTTTAAATAAAAAAAGCACAAGCATAATGAACAAACTCTACCGTCCTAAAGAGATTTTGTGTGCTCAAAAGCTTGTCAGGTCTTTCCAAAAAGACCGGACAATTTCCAAATTTTTAAATTATTTTCACAGTAATCCAGAAGTTCACTTGGGAAGCAGATTGTTTGCATCATAACCACCAATATTCTGGATGCTTCAACACATAAAAAACAAACAAACAAAAAAAAACCCCAAAACACCAAACTATGATCTTCCACTCACAAGGTGAGCAGAACAGAGGTTACACCAACAGGTCCCGCTTGCAGAAGAATATTGTTAGCGCACCTCTCCCGAAGGGACGGCCCAAGCCGAGAAGCCCCCCCCGTATCACACCCCTCAGGGAAACCATGGGAATTCCCGGCTCCTGTCAGCGACCACCCCCGGCGCGTTACCGCAGCGAGGCCCTGGGCGCGCCGCACGCCCCCCTCCAGCTGTCACCTCCCCCTCCCAAAGAGCACCCCAAAACCCTCACGGAAGCGCACGGGATTTTTTAAAAAGATCCTTTAATTCTTGAAAGCCCGGCACCCCCCAGGCCCGGCCGCACGCCCCTCCGCCCCAGATTCTCTCCTTGGGAAGCAGTAAGACGGCACCCGAGCCGCCTCCTCCCCCGCCTTCCTCCTCATCCCCAGGCCGTCCCCTGCCCCGCTCCCAGCCCCACAGCTCGCTCACCAGCCTGGGCTTGTTCCGGCTCTCCTCTTCCGCGGCGCGCCCACTCCGCTTCGGGTTCATCCTGCCAGCGCTCAGGGGCTCCTCGCCGCCGCCAGCGCCCGGAGCCGCCTGACCCTCCATCCTCCCACCGGCTCTACGCCCCAGCAGAAACCCCCACTCTCACCGGGGCTGTATCCTCAAGGCCCCATAGGACCGACAGGCACCGCCGGCCGCCTCCCCGTTCCCTCCCAGCCGCAGCTGGAGCAGTTCCCGACCCCGCCGCCCCACCGCCTCCTCCCAATCCGCCGCCTCAGAGACGCCGACCGCCTCTACGCACGCGCGCCGCCCAGCCGGCGTTATCGCGCATGTACCAGCGCGGTGCGCATGCGCTCTCCAGGACCGCGGAGGCAGGCGAGCGCTGCTCGAAGGGCGGGAGCGGAGGAGGGCTGGCGGTGCCCGCCCGGGAAATGGCGGAGCTCGGGCGTTTTGAACAGAAACGCCCACTGCAAAGGTGAAGTGCGAAACAGAACTGACCGGCCCTGGCCTTGGCGGCACGGAGCCGGCGTGTAGGTGGATTTATCCCGAGGGCTCCCAACTGAGGCGTTCCTCAGCTTGCTGGGAGGAGGAAGGGCCGAGACCGGCGCTTGGCCGTCCGCTTTCAGGCGGAGTTGGCCGGTCCGTGGGCGGCCGAAGAGCCGAGGCGGCCGGAGCCGGCTGCGGTGGTACGGGCTTTCGAGAAAGCGGGGCGGCCGGCGGTGGCCGCGGCAGTACGTGTGTTCGGGAAGAGCCCGGTCTCCGTCTGATCCGCTTCGCGCAGGAGCTGCTGGGCCCCGCCTGCGGGGTGCCCGGGCGCCTCACACACCGAGGGTTTCCTGGTGAGGTGGCTCTGACTTGCGTGTGTTTCCCTGTATTTTATTTTGGAAACACACGAGGCACAAAGGATAACTGTGGTGATTTAACTGAAATTGAGCTATTGCTTCCACAAACAAAAGACTTAATCTTTTTTCCTCTCAAATTTGAGAACTCTAGTCCCCAATATCTGAGTCATCTACACGTGCTCGTGGTTCACAACAATGAAAGAAATTGCTTGACCCGTTTCTATAGATCGGAGGATCCCTCTGGTTGAGCTTCGCTGTATAAACTGAAGATCTGTCAATGTGGGCGTATCGGTGTGGATAGTGGAGACAAGGATCATGTGCCTGATAGAGGGCTCATGTTGACAGATGTCTTCGTGTTAGTATAATCGTGATTTTAAAAGAAAAATACAGATGTTGTGTTTGTATACCTGAATCTATGCTTGTTAAGTTATACTGAGAAAACAGTCATGAAAACAATCATGATCTGTTGTTTTGGTGGGACAAGGACAATCCACGCATCTTTGGAGTCCAAATTTAGATGCAAATGTACTATTTGATTGCCCTCTAGAAAAGGGTCCCAACTCAGCACTGCTTCCACAGTGGGCCTGTTCTTTTTCAAAAGGCAAGCAAGACCAGTACAGTGAATTTTCCCCATCTCTGTCTAATACACATGTACTTAAAGCATGCCTGGAATTCAAGTAGCTGTCTGCATTTCTTGTGACTCTCTGAGGCTTACCTGAGTACTGGATGAAATAATATTTTTTAAAAAAATCAAACAGCGAAAACTTCTTGACAAAATCTGACAATACCAGCTTTCAAATAAAATGACAGCTCTAAAACTTGCAGGGGTCTTAAAAAAAAATGGAGTAGAAGCTTTGCAGCAGAAGTTAGTAGGTTATAAAATAGGCCAGCTCTGTCAAGCTGCTCAGTTCTAGACTTTCTTTTGGGATGCACCTCTTCTTTTTAGTACAAATTTTCCTTTTATTTCATTTTGCTGATTTTAACAGTAAGTATTTGAGCATAGTTTATGGTATCTTAATCATACGTAACTTTGAAATTATGAAATTAATCAAGTAATCATGAATTACTCGTTTGCAATGACAGGCAATGTAATGTTATTTCCAACTACTTCAGTTTATAATCTACAGTGCATCATTCTACAGCAACAGTTTAACAATTTGCTAGTTTCAGTTAAAAAGAAATGCTCAGATCTGTTATTTTCTTCTCTTCAGTTAGGACTAATGGCTGTTTTGTTTTTCTGTTGCTGTCTCCATTTGTCTGTATTAAGCAGCACCCATAACTGGAGCAGAAAGGTCAGTCATTCCAGCATCAGCGAAAATAATTTCCAACTACCTGACATCTCTGCACAAATTTAAGAGTCGTTAATCCAAACTCTGTAGCACTATTTGTCCAGCATAACTCTTAAGTGTCCAAGAGCTTTTTTTACCCAAATTTTCTGCATTTGCCACAATACTACTCATACTGCTTTAGCCAAGTCTTCTTCAGTAAAACTTTTACATTGGACTGACCTCTAAGATTCAAGAGCAGCAGGCAGAACATTACAAAAATGCTTTTTGGTATGAGTGAAAACAAGTGCACATGGCAGACCACAAGAAAATTGAGCAAATTGTACATTCAGGCATTGAGTTAATTTAGTTTTTGATGGAGTAAAACTCAGATCACATTAATGATCTTAAGCAAAACAGGAAAAAAAGCACTGAAGTCAGGTTTAGGGACTATCCACATTACATTGAAAAGAAAACACAAAACATTTACTATTTTTAGTGCCGGTATGCAATAATAATTGTACCGTTGTCTAAGTGATGGAGAAAAGATATGCAACAGTCAGGCTATAGCTGCATCATGTGATGAAAGAGCTACCCCACAACTACTCTTAGTTCCTCTTTTCCTCCTGCCATTTGCCTGCTCTCCTGGGAAAAACGGCTGGTTGGTTAGCACAGTTATTGTCAATTCCTTTTTTTTAACTCCAACTTACAAATATTGTGAAAGTCTCCACAGAGTGCTCAGCTGTGACTTGAAATTGTTTGAGTTGTACAAAACATTGCTGCAGGATTTTCTGGAGACCTGCTTTTGAATAGATGACTATAAATCGAGCATCATTAGATCTACTTCACAGCCTCCTCAGCAGAAGTTAAAGCCTACCATGTTCTTTGTGAAAATGTTTTTAGTTATATTCCAGCATTTTAGTATTCTTTTTTTTTCCCCAGTTTCCAGGACCAAGAAACAGATACTCCATGTATGAACCAAAGACCTATGAGCATATAAACTCTGTGAGCAATTCTAACCAAAAGGAGTGAGGTGAAATAATGCAACTATCCCAATTAGAAAAATTTAAATGGAAAAGCCCCTCCATACCAAAACAAAAAAAAAAAACCAGAAAACCACAACTCTGCTTATGGCAACCAGACAAACCTCAGATCATTTGGCAGCCAGTTTGCAATGCAGTATTTTGGTCTGACTCCAAGAGCAACGTAGTATGGCCTGAGGGTAGAAACTAGTAGTTGTACAAACTGTTCTTAACTGGGCTTCATCTCTGAAGAAAATATATTTTAAAACTATGCGTTTTACAAAAATCATTTCACAACATTAAAAATGTGTAACTACAAAAGGGCACTGCTATGTAGATGCTAACATTTGTCCTTGTGGTTTTGCATGTAATCTCAGTCACATTCAGTCACATAACCACAACAGCTAAGAGTGACAGAAAAATGCAAATGTACATCTGTAAAAAAAAAAAAAAAAAGGGCACACAATTATCTTACAGCAAAATGATCATAGACTGTTAAGCATGAGATATTTTGAGCCTCCCCAGAACACATACTCTTTTATATCTCAATTTGAACAAAGTAGGCCTTTGAAGATGACTGGCTGACCCAGCAATATAAGCACTTAACCTTTGTAGCACCCTCCCTCTAAACATATAAAAAATACAATTGTGCAAGGTTCCAGAAGACACACGCTCCAAGTGTATCTGAAAAAGAAAAGAGTTCTGGGTTTATGAGATTTTATAAGTTCAGTGATAGAATTTCCATTTGCCAGAGGAGGCACAGGCTTCTGCTTAATAACAGCAGTTCTAAAACAGCTGTAGTCAGCTGGTCACCAAACCAGCTATTCAGATTTCAGTCTTTGAGAAATGTTCTATTCTCCAGGTTTCTATCTAGTATTGAAGAAGCAAGTTAACAAGGTTGAAATCTTTGTCCTAACTGCACTGGGGGGGGGGGGGGGGGGGGGA
>WAAD01001877.1:9316-81795 GCA_013389945.1 Fregata magnificens
GGGGCGGGAAGGGGCCCGCGGGCACCCGGGGCAGAGCGGCGGGTCTTCGGCCTCCGGGCTGCCGGGCGCGGGAACCCCGGGGACTCTGTCAAGTACGGGGGGGTTAACGGGATTTCACGTAACACCGCCACAAAGTCCTGCTGTACCGCGAGGTGTTTTCGTATGGCAGCGCAACAGGTGTAGTAGTGGAGCGCCATGGGAAATGTGATGGATAAAAGTGATTCGTGCATTTGCCGTGGCAGGGGAGGAAACGTCTGTTCTTAAATAGTGGTGGGAATAAAACAGCATCTCGCTATCTCATAGCGACCTAGGTAGGTAAACAGGAATATGATATTCTGGAGAAAATGAACACAGCACCTTTTGTGTTAAAAGGTACATTTGCGTTATGCATTTTATATTCTTTATATGTCACATAAAAATGCGATACCTAGAATTTTTGAGAAAGTCTTTCTGTTTTCAGCCGGAGGTTACCATACACCTGGTTTTCTGGGATTGCCTTTTTGCCCCCTTTGGATCTTTATCTGGAAGGTACTTGAGCACTTTGGGATTTTAGGGTGTCAGCAGCCTGCTAGAAAAGCAGCTGTGACTGCTGCCCGACATCTGTCTTGTCTTCATGGGTCTGGAAGCCGTGAGACGCTTCCAGAAAATATTGCACCTCTTGTTCAAATGCTGCGCAACTGATCTGCTTGTTTATAATAAACCTGATACTTTTTGCAGGGCATGGGCACGCAAACAGTGTAGCAAAACTATGCTGGTAAGGTGATCTGATCTGTGAGTGCAAACAGTAGTGTAGGCCTGTTGCATTATCCTTGTCAGTATGTACTGCTCTGGGGGCTGCTGTTGCCACCAGAGTGTAATTCTTCCTCTGCTGGAATTATATTCTTAGGGTCTTAGGGAATTTTGTTCTTTGCTTTTTTCCTGTGTCATATTGTTTAAGCAGTACATCGGACTCTTTGGAATTAATTTTAAACTTAGTGGTTTTTATGGATGTTGGTCTTTCAAGCAATTTCCTCAGATTTGGCAGGGTAGCTAGCATTCATCTTGAGTAGAATTAATAGATTTGAAAAGCATTTGTGAATGACTAGTTCAGAAGCCATGCCACGGGGAACATTTTTGGATCTAATTCTCTCTTTAAATTCCCGATTCTGTTTTAAATATGTAGTATTCAGAAGAGATAATACACTGGGTTTTTGAAATGAGATATATTAATGTGTATATTAAACCAGAGAAAATTTGATTTTGAAAATTGTACTGCCAAATCCAATAGGCTGAGCATATGACTATTATGAACTTCAAACTTTGTCTCACTCAAGATGAAAATGTCCTCTAACATATAGCGGCAGAGGAGAAAAAACTGCTAGAAACAAAAGAATCCTAACTTCCAGTTGTTCGGAACACTTTTTTCTATGGTAGTTGAACATGTCTGAGCGTTACAATAATTTAGTTGTATATTCTGTGGTTTTTAAAATTTTTACTGTAAATAGTTATTTTTAAAATTTCCTACCTATACCAAGCTACTTTTTAAAAACAAATGAGATTTTTTCACCTCTAGAAATATTTGACAGTTATAAATGCATGTTTTTCAGTCTGTTAGTCAGCAATCCTAACAGCTTGTGACATGACATTTATTGTACAAGTTAACATAACACTTTTAACANCAAGCAACAGTCCTATCCCAAATCCTTTGAAGAGAACAGGACAGGACATTTTTTGTCACAGTGAGCAGGTATACGAGCAAGGCGTGAGGCTGCATGTCTTTGGTCATTTGGAAATTCCAAGGAAGTCATTGGGATTTTTGGCTGCTGAGGAATGTGGGCTCAGTGCCTTCATGTCACAAGGCGCTATCCACCCACAACGTCATGAGGAGTGACTGTGGCTTCACTGGAGTGAGAGAAACTATGCAGAATTAAACTGAATTAAAATTGGGTCTGTGCCCTTCCTGATTTTCTCTTCATAGTCGTTCTTCCCTGTGTACTCCGTCTGTAGCAATCCGTAAAGCTTTGAGACTGCCTTACTTCAACTGCTTGTGTAAGCGGAAAATTTGTGGCTTTCTTCGCAGGCTAGATGAGCCACCCTGTGGCAATACCGTGCATTTCACCTTTATTGAGTCGAAAGGACAACAAAACTAGTTACTAGATGTTTAAGAGACTGGAAAGTATTTGCTGTTTTTTTCTGCACATATTGGTACCAGATGCCACCCATGTTCTGCCTCCATCCAGTTGTTATTTGGTTTTCCAGGGGACTGGTATACATATTATAGGCCTGATCAAAATCTGTCAGGCCATCGTAATCCTTTGTGCCAAAGGCATGATCTTTGCTAATGCTAGCTGGTTAGCTAGCTTACTTTAACCTTTTTTAGGGGCTACGGCTTGCAGAATCAGAAAAGCCTATTAACTTAAAAGAACTTTATGCAACCTCTGTGAAATTCCCAGCACTTTCCCTGCTGGGAAGAAGAATGCAGGAACTGCTAATTGTGTAACACTAGCAATTCCATCTTCTGTTGTAAAAAAAGGACAAATAATCCTATAGGTGAGAACTCTGGGATAATCGGTTATTGAATTAAATGTAGCTTCTGCTGTGCTAGTTGAGGCCTAATGCGATATGTTTTCAAAGTCTCACTTGCCCTCATGATCATGTGAAACACTGAGGGTAGATTTTTAGTCAGGTTATGGGATTTAGGCACTCAGATCTCATTACATTTCGATTGGATGTAGGCACTCAAATTCCACTCTATTTTAGAAGAATTCAGGCATTTAATCCCATTATATTTCAATGGGATTTGGCCTTTCTCAGGATACTGTGAAATCTATGACTTGAAGGATATTTGTTTTATGACAAAAAAGCCAATTTTGTTTCTCAGCTCTAGAGTCTTCAGCATTAGAAGTGATGGAGTTTCTCCTAAAGGCCATTATTTCTGTAATTCTAGAATCCTAGAATTCTATAATGGTTTGGGCTGGAAGGCACCTTCAAAGATCATCTGGTCCAACCCCGCCTGCCATGGACAGGGACATCATTCACTAGATCAGGTTGCTCAAAGCCCCATCCAACCTGACCTTGAACACTTCCAGGGATGGGGCATCCACAGCTTCTCTGGGCAATCTGTTCTGGTGTCTCACCACCTTCATCATACAACATTTCTTCCTTATGTCCAGTCTAAACCTACTGTCTTTCAGTTTAAAACCATTTCCCCTTGACCTATCACTACAGGCCCTGGTAAAAAGTCTTCATCTTTCTTATAAGCCCCCTTTAAGTATTGAAAGGCTGCAATAAGGTCTCCCCAGAGCCTTCTCCAGGCTGAACAACCCCAATTCTCTCATCTTTCCTTCATAGGAGAGGTGTTCCAGCCCTCTGATGATTTTTGCGGTCCTCCTCTGGACCCGCTTTAACAGGTCCATGTCTTCCTTGTGCTGGGGACCGCGGAGCTGGGCACAGTGCTCCAGGTGGGGTCTCTTTCCAGGTTCAAAAACTACACAACTTTAAAGAAGTACAGCTGGATATTTTGAAAGTAGGCATAAGCACTGCAACTGGGAATTTCATAAATTATGGGCATCCAGATCCTGAGTTGTGATCCTGAAATACTTTAAGCAGTTGCCATGTCATTCTAATCTGTCTCCACTTCATAGATACTGTATCAGTGTCTCTGTGTGTGTATGTTGTGTTTTAATACTTCCTATGTCTGTGAGATACTGCTTCAGCACAAGTTCAGAGGGACCTTGGCTTTTAAAGGGCTGCAAAAGTTGACCTTTTATACATACTCTTTGAGAGCTCCTGTCCTTGGGAGGTTGTACTACACAGTTTCAGCTGTCTAGTCATCAAAAAGGACTGAGGGAGAGGTAAGAGATGGGATTTAAACTCGGTTGCTGGCTGGCTCTTTGCAGGTTTGGTCTGACTTTCTGATTCACTGCTCCATGGTTGGCCGTGTTTAAGCTTACTTGAGGCATCTCGCTTGTGCAGTGTGGGCTGCTGGAAGCCCGCACTCCTTGTTCAGAGTTCAAAGTAGCACCCTGAGGACTAGGCTCTCCCAAAGTCCAGTTCTTTGTTAGCTCTAGATCTTTTATGGTTTCTAGGACTTTGTTCTAGCTCAGGTTTTGAATTTCAGACTTGACCCTTCTCCAGAACACTCAGGTGTGGGGTACTGATTGCCCCTTTGTCTCCTAACTGATTACTCAGCCTGGTAACATTTATATATTATCTTCTGATGCTTGCCATAAACTTTGCTTGTAATATAGTTTTGCACCTAAATTGGTTTCAAGGTGGTATCTTGATAATAGACATTTTATGGAATAAAAATAGGCTTAATAGACTTTTTGTGGAATACCAGATTCACAGGTATAGTTCAGCTGCTGTGTATTATGCTGGCAATTCACTGAGCTGCAGATGGGACTTATCAGCTTTCTATTCAGTTATGCCTGTTGTGCTTCTCTCTCAGACGGGAGTCCTCAAGTAAGAAAGCAGAAGCAGCAGCCTCTAAGGAGTTAAAAAAATTCCTGTCTGTCAGAGGCTAGGTCTACTTTGAGTTATAGGGAATTTTTCCCTCTCAGGGATTGCTTCTGGGTAGAGAAGCTTGCAGGCCAGTATTTTCAGATGAATTAACTGTAAGTGTGGATTTTGAAATAATATGAGAGTTAAAACATTTGCTTCTGTCCTGTGGCAGGTATTCAGATCCCTACCAAATTGTGTCCTTCCTTCTTCCTCCCTTTTTATCCTCACCGTCAGCATTTTCAGCCCCTGTCCTAGCTGGGTATATCTTGCTTTGGCTTTAAAATACACAGGTAATTATGATTACCAACTGCTAATAATGATGTGTCATTAATAAATAAGAATATACAGAAGTATTCTGATAATTTATTGTATTGATGCTTGGGCAAAATTGTCCTAGAAATTGACAACTAAAGACTCATTGACATCTGGCTACACTCTGGAAAAAGAACAAAATACGTAGTTTTGCCAATAGGTAGATTTTATGATGTTCCACTGGGGTCCTGCTTTCTGTGCCTTCTTTGCCTTAGTCTTTACTGGTAAAATCAACTTTAAGGGACTCTCAGTCCCCTGTGATCAGTGGGAAAGTTTGGAGCAAGGAAGATTTACCTTGGTGAAAGAGGATTATGTTGGGGAACGTTTAAACAAACTGGACATATGGAAGTCCAGCAACCTGGTGGGATATGCCCATGAATGTTGAGAGAGTGGGCCAATGTCACTGCAAGGCCACTCTCAATCATCTTTGAAAGGTCGTGGAGGTTGAGGGAGGTTCCTGAGGACTGGCAGAAAGAAAATGTCACTTCCTATTTCAAGAATGACAAGAAGGTGGATCTGGGGAGCTACAGGCCTAGTGTTAATCCCAGAGAAGGTGATGGAGCAAATAATTCAGGAAACCGTTTCTGAACAGGAAGGACAAAAAGGTGATCAAGAGTACTAGTTCGGAAGGGAAAATCATGTCTGACCAACCTGATAAATTCCTGTGATGACTAGGTTGGTGCGTGAGGGAAGAGCAGTGGGAGTTGTTTATCTTGACTTAGTTAAGGCTTTTGTCACTGTCTCACATAACATCCTGACAGATAAACTGAGGAAGGAACATCTTCATTAACGACCTTGGTGATGGCACAGAGTACACCTTCGTCAGGTTTGTGGACAATACAAAACTGTGAGGAGTGGTTGATACACCAAGTAGTTGTGCTGCCATTCAGAGGGACCTCAACAGGCTGGAGAAATGGGCTGTTAGGAGTCTCATGAAGTTCAACAAAGTCCTGCCCCTAGGGAGGCATAACCCCATGGGATAACCAGTACAGGCTGGGAACCAACCAGCTGGAAATCAGCTTTGCAGAAGAGGCCCTGGGGGTCCTGGTGGACACCAAGCTGAACATGAACCAGCAATGTGCCCTTGCGGCAAAGAAGGCTAATGGTATTCTGGGCTGCATTAGGAGGAGTATTGTTGGCAGGCTGAGGGAGGTGATCCTTCCCCTCTGCTTAGCACTGGTGAATAACATCTGGAGTGCCGTGTCCAGTTCTGGGCTCCCCAGTACAAGAGAGATACAGACATAGTGGAGCAAGTACAGCAAAGGGCCATTGATGATGATGGCGGGCTTGGAGCATCTGACAACGAGGAGAAGCTGAGAGAGCTGGGATTGTTCAGCCTGGAGGAGAGAAGGTTCAGGGGTGGCTGATCCATGTGCAGAAATACCTGATGGGAGGACGCAAAGAAGTTGGAGCCAGGCTTTTCTCAGTGGTGCCCAGTGAGAGGACAAGAGTCAGAGGGCACAAACGGAAATACAGAAAATTCCATCTGAATGTAAGAAACATTTTACTGTGAGGGTGATCAAACACTGGAATAAGTTGCCCAGAGAGATAGTTGCTTGATGATATTTAAAACCTAACTGGACACAGCCCTGAGCAACCTGCTCTAGCTGACCCCGCTTTAAGCAGGGGCTGGACTAGACAATCTTGAGAGGTCCCTTGCAACCTCAACTCGTCTTTCATTCTGTGAGCTTAGAGGCCTGCCATCCTGCTGTTGCTGCAGAACAGAAAGATACCAGACACAGTTTCTATTTCTGTTTTCTTAAAAGCATCTAAAAGCATCTACTCTTCAAAGAGTATGCGAGCAAAATTTGTTCTCCTCATTTGCTGTTGTGTGATGAAATAAAATTCAGCTTGTTGCAAGTTGACAGGTAATCTTTGAATGTACTTTCTGATACTTTTTTTCTGAATAAGTTTTTTTTTTTCTTCTTTTCTTTTTTCCTCCCTGTAATCAATGTGAAAAGAAAAGAACATTGTAAGGAAAACCCAGGGAGTAGAGAATAAAGAATTATTGTTGATTGAATAGTAGACTACGTGGTTTCTTTTCAGTCTAAATAAAATTATTATGGCAGAGATTTCAGGCATTTTGAATGAGGAGTCATATTCATGTGCAATAATGACTTCATTACATGCATTTGAAGCTTCAAGTTTTAAAATGATTAGTTTGCCCTTAGGTAGAAGACGTGGTTTTAAATGTTCTTTGGCTTACATCATTGAAACATTCACTCACTTTCCTTCTGGGGAAGAGGTGGTTCTTTCCCAGTAATAACCTTTTGGACGCAATGGCACCCTGCGTTGTAATTTGACATGGCAAAGCTTCTGGTCCTTTGATATGGCCTTTGTAGAAGGTTTTGGTTTTCCCTCCTAATGCTCTACAGCTTACTCTTTTGTATGGCACAATGTATTTTAGTATTGACTTGTGAGAGGTCTCAAAATTATTTCTTTCTCTGTGGGGTGAAGAAGAAACTTGGGCTTGTTAAAACACAAACGGACACACAAGCGGGACAGAGTGTTGTTTCATGGGTTTGTGTGTGACCTTGGACAAATCACTTCAATTTCACTTTACTATCTATTCCCAGGTTTTGCTATTGGCTCATTAAGCAAGGTAACAAAGTTACAGTGAATATAATCTTCTTCTAAATCTGGAAGGCATCCCTATTACTTGCACAACCCTGTGTTCTGAATTTAAAGCGATGCTTGCCTTTCCTGCACAACACAGCTCTGTTACAATACGCTCCTTCTGCACGCAATCACTAATACAGCCCTATAAAGGACAGTGTTCATTAAGTGTATCCTGTGCACAAAGGATATGAGTTTCATTGTTTTTAACAATAATACAGAAACCTTTCCCTTTATTTCCAAAGTTCAAATAACAGCAGTGGTGTGGAACAGCTTCGTCTTAGAGAAACATGTGGTGTATTGATATGGAAATGAGCACACCCTGTGCTTCAGTAAGTGCCAGGGTGGCAGTGTTCGGTACTGCCACACTTAAGTGAGCTTTTGCATTGTGCTCAGCGTGTGTTCAGCTAGCCAAAATTCTAGCAGTGTTTCCTTCTCTGTTAGAGGTAGACTTTGAAATGCTGCTATACTTGACTTCCTTGTATGTAAAGTCGGATAGAACCATACTCTTGCCCTTTTCTTGTGAAGTAGCAACATGTAGTTAGTTATTTTTAGATGAATAATATACAATAATGTATTTCATTTATGGTAAAAAACACCAGATAATTTGGACTTTCGGCTTTGAAGAAGAAAAAAATCTCTGTCCTTCAGAAGGACTCTATCTATTGCTTTCTGTTTATTTAGCCTTCTAGTTTGTTTCTATTTCAACTCTACCTTGTGAATTGCAATTCAAGAGTATGTTGCACACTGACATGTTAATTTAGCATTAACATTTGCAAGGTATTCTAGGGCCGGAGGCTACTGCTTAGTGATTATTATTATTGCTATCTTGCAGAGCCAAGAAGTGTGCTAAACATTTGCAGACGCGTAGAAAAACATCATTTTCTGGATGGATTTGTAACTTTATATTGAACAGGATGAAACAAGTGGTAATAACAAGTATTTCAGGCAGAAGTTGATAAGAGAGGACAAGGGTTATCACACGAAGATCAATCACTTACTCATTTTAGGCCTTGATGTGGAATTTTTTATTATCGAACAGTATTTATCATGATGGATGATTACGTGGAGCAAAGACTCTCTTAGGAGAGTTGAGCTCTAGTGGGAATGCCTCAGACGATCTCAGCTGCAACAAATTTCACTGAGTGAGCGTGGTAGGAAACCCCGAAATCGCAGAAACTGAGAGGCAAGACCACTGCACAGTGTGTTCTGCACTACTTTTCTTGCTGTCACCCGGACACGGTCTCAGCGGCTGGAATGCCCATCCCTTTCTTTTGAACCGCCCACACGTCTTATTTATTTCCCAGTTAATGTAAGAGTATGGGAGGAAAGCAGAGGGTGGGATGGTCCCAGCATGCCAGTAGGACACAGCCACGTCTCACACCCTCACCCAAGACTGGGGAAGAGCTCCTAGGTACCACAGCTTAGAGGTAGTAATAGATACCCGAAATGTCATTTCACCTAGAAATCTGGACACAACTGATCACTAGGATATGGCAGCATTCCCAAAAACTCAATAATTTTAAATGAAGGGGAAAATTAGACAGTTGGATAAGTGAATAATGTCTTTTGTGCACTGAGGAGGAAGGCAATTTTTAGGATGCCTTTCAACTGATACATTGCTGTGGCTGGATGTAATGGAAACATCAGGCATTGCAAGTATAGGGTGAGATGGGAAACATGAGGCCGGTTATAAGGAAGGTGAGCAAACAGCCGCTGGAGTTTTGCTGTCAGAACTGTCACAGGTATTTCTAAGGAACAAAGTCCATCATATACTATTAAAAGGAAATATGAAGTCAATATTGCCTTTTGTCACTACAGGCATGAATACCCACATCCCCACAAATACTACCTGCATATTTAAAAATGCCATCAATTTAATTTTGATGGTGTTAACTTCAATGGAGTAAGTGTTCCTAAATGGTCTGATGTGTTAGCCTGACTCTCTCTCACTGTACGATATTAAGGACTTGGAGTTTCAGCATGAAGACCTTGTCCTACTAAGTCCACTGAGTCCACAATTGCCACTGAAAACTGTTTTAATCTTTTAACAGAGATACAGAAAAAAGAAGAAAAGTAGTTAGAGCATTTGAAATGTAATTTATTAAGTGAGGTTTTGCAATATACATTTTAAAATAAAACCTGTAACTATAACAATACGTAATACAATAAAAGGTAAAAAGTTTTTTTTTCACCAGTGTCCCCTAATTGCTTCCCTTTGTATATAAAAAGATTTTAGAAGGAAGTTCTTCCTCCTCTTAAACTATATTATAGCTGGTATTAAAGACTTTATCAAATGTCTTTTTGGAAAAAGAAAAATGTATTTGAGGCGCATTCAAGCTGTTGCTTTTCCTAAGTTTATGGTCCCATGTGGCTTTGCTGGGAACAAAACAAGGCAAATAAATAGCGTCGTGGTTTAGCTCCAGTTGGCAACCAAGCACCACACAGATGCTTGCTCACCCTTCCCCCCACCCAGTGGGGTGGGGGAGAGAATCAGAAGGGCAAGAGTAAGAAAACTCGTGGGTTGAGATAAGAACAGTTTAATAGTAATAATAATAATGTGATGAAAACAACAAGAGAGATAGAGAGAAACAAAACCCAGGAAAAACAAGTGATGCAACCACTCACCACCCACTGACCGACGCCCAGCCCGTCCCCAAGCAGCGATCGCTGCCACCCGACCAACTCCCCCCCAGTTTATATACTGAGTATGACACCATATGGTATGGAATATCCCTTTGGCCAGTTTGGGTCAGCTGTCCTGGCTGTGCCCCCTCCCAGCTTCTTGTGCACCTGGCAAGAGCACGGGAAGCTGAAAAGTCCTTGACTAGTGTAAGCGCTACTTAGCAACAACTGAAACATCAGTGTGTTATCAACATGATTCTCATCCTAAATCCAAAACACAGCACTATACCAGCTACTAAGAAGGAAATTAACTCTATCCCAGCCGAAACCAGGACCAGCTATTGCCTTTCCTAAGTTTATGCTCCCATATGGCTTTGCTGGGAACAAAACAAGACAAATAGACACAAAAGGGGAGAGAACAACAAAAGCTGACATTGCACTTTTTATGGTTGGTGCTGATTTTTAGCTTGCAGCTTCACGAGTTGGAATGACAGGCACACTATGCCATCTTAGCATCCAGCCCAAGACCCAGCAAACCTGCATCAGCCACCTTTCAGGTCATGGGCTGACAATGAAATGAAATGAAAAGAGGTTCTGTCTTGGTTGGCTATATCAGATTTCTTTCACACCAAGGAGGAAAAGAGAAGTAGGAAAGAGCAAAAATAAACTAGAGCAAGAAAAAGAGAAATAGAAGAAATGTTACATGTAGGACACAAATCTTATGTTCTGGATGATGTTACAGATTAATCTAAAGGGCAGTGAACAATCATGTGACAAAGGGAGCTGGACTTCTCTTACTCTGTACAATGTAGAATACAGGATTTTGCACCACAAAGCTCAGTGTATGAATTCTCCTTGCCTGGTATTAAATGGAGTTTCTTTGGTGTGAAATTGTGAAATGTGTGCTGTGAATTGTGTGCTGTAATTTGAATGGTAGCAATCTGACTTTTGTGCAAGAGAGATGGTTGAGAGGAAGCATAAATAATAACCTTACCATTTCTTTCTGACATGTAGATCATGCTGCACATTAGATGATGAAGGTATTTCTGTCCTTTGATATCCCGTGTTCTCACAACAAATTATTATACATCAAAGAAATGAGCTCTGAGTCAAAATGATAGTAAAAGTGATGAGCTAGAAAATAATGTAAAGAGCTGGTACCTATGAAATTACTGCAAATGCCTGAAGAAATGGGGTAAAGGAAATTGCTCACAAAGTTGTTCAAATGACTTAAGCTGCTGTCTGAAAAATAAATAATCTGGGATATGACTATTAAAAATGAAATGTGGTTAAAAGCTGAAGTTTTTGAAGCACTGTATCCAATACTGCAGTACAAGCCATCTTTCCTTAACCTCCTTCCCTGATTAAAGTTTTACAAAGATTGTAGCAGGGGCAAGTAGAGGGCAAAAAGATTGCCAATGTCATAAAGAGTCTTTCTTATCTAAGTCATTAGTCCTTTTCCAGCCATGTCAATAGTGGGTTGAAGTCATTATTGCCAGAAGACTGCTCAGTGGTCTATGTGAAATGAATTGATGGTTTCATTCTCATTCCTGTTAGATATTTACATAACAAAAAAAGTTTTCCAGGATCGATACTACCCAACTGATATCAGAGACTAAGCAGTGGTTGGGGATTCGTGCAGGGAGACAATTGTAGTTAACATGGGTTAAGTCAGTCATGTACAGTGGTAGGGAAACTTTTTGCTGACTAGACTCTTGTGTGATCTGGTCTAGTCTCACTTCAGTGGAGTGTCTTTCAGTACCCACTTGGGAACAAGGCTGCTTCTTCCATGTTTAGCCATCTAAATTTGTGTTTGAGGTGGTTGTCTAGGATCCCTCATAGCCCACACAGAGACAGAAGCATTTTCAGAGGACTTAGGTTTCTGAGATAACCATTTTGGAGATGTTTTGGATCACTTTGCACAGGTTGTCCATGTAGTACTGTTCAGAAATGTTGAACTCCAGGTTGTCCCCTCCTGCAGAAATGGCTGCGTCTTGGTTTTATTCATATGTCCAGAGAGAAATCAGTGTAAAAACTCTAAAAGTAAAATGACGTGTGGGTTAAACTTTTCCTTGATGGCTACAAGATTAAGAGCAGAGATGAACAGAAGACAAAACATTATGTATTCTGGGAAGCTCTTACTCTTACTCTGAAGGCAGAAAGCAGTGTTTCCCATTACTCAGAGCACAGACTTTCCACAGATTCCTGCAGTGTAATCTTGTCTTTGATAGCTCTTCTTTCTGGGGCCTCAAATTAGTTACTTAGCTCTCTATTTCAGTTTCTAAGTCAATAAAATTGGGATAACAGGACTTTCTATCTCCCTTGAAAAAATGTTACTTAAGAATCCAGTGTTGAATTACAGGTGAACAGTGGTAGATATGTGCTGCATGTGCTCAAAGGCCCGGACTAGCACCAGGATCTCTTGAAGTCAATGGTACAGACTTAACTTAAATATGTAACTATCACATTTCTATCAGCAAACAGTTATAAGCTGTACATAAATGTTTCAGCTACAGCTTTTGAGCCCTCCCTTGTACTTCCTTTTTGGTTGTGGCCTTAAATATATATATATATATTTTTTTTTTCAGAGTGGGAAAATACAGAGCAGAAGGGTTACTCTAGGCTGTGCTCTTGGTGATATATTTAGATGTTATGGAAAATTGGAAAACAAATTATTGCCATGTCTTATTAAAGATCCATGTGTCTGGACCAGATGTTTGCTCTACAGCCAGTTCTGCTAATAAGGAAAAGGGTAACTAACCATAACATGATTGATTTCTGGGTGGAGGTCCATTTCTGCCTCTAACCCTAGCAGGTGTGTGTATTTTCTGTATTGCAGAGAATAAACATTTTCTGTATTGCAGAGAATTTTATATAGCCTGTCCACTACCAGGACTTATGAAAGAAAATATGTTGGGAAAGACCAACAGATCAGGACTCTTTCTTTAGGAACCACCCCCCCACCCCCACCCCCCCATTATTTATTAAAAGTATCTAGACAAGTGGCAAGTGAGTTGCTCTGATTATACTTATTTTACTGCTTCTGTTGCCTTGAATTGTGAATTGTGATTGCTTAGATAAATGCATTGAAAGACTGTCTGTTCTGACGTTGGCTTCCAGAAATACCTTTTCATGTTTTTCTGTGAGGTACTGTTTTGTAATTTACAATATCAGTCTCATTGTGTGAATCTCTACAAATATCTCAGCAACCTCTTCAGGAGTAATACAGCGTGGGTACCATTTCCTTCTGCTTTCCAACAGTGAAAGAATAATGCTCTCACAAAGCTGTGCTAAATTAGAAGACTAGCTTTTTCTGTGCTAACTCACTATTGTTATGTACGATTTTAGTCAGTATGGTTAAAGAAAAGGATAAAGCATCCCAGCTTTCTGGGTGGTCTAAAAAATCTGTCATCTCCCCTCAGGTTTTCCACAAATGTACTTGAGCTTTCCTTTAAGTCTCATGTCTGAATTTGAGAATCCCCATAAAGGAAAGAAAGATTCAAGCAATCTCTGAATGTAACTTTTAAAAGTTGGAAATAGGACTAATGAAATCTCAGTGTGGGTCCCTAAAAGGTAATTTAGTGGTACGTACTGAATAGAGCATGCTGTGTGATTTGCTGATGAATCCTGTGAGATTTACTTAGATGCAGGATCAACCACACCGAGATCAGAGCAATAATTCAAGTGCTTCTCCTAGGTGACAAAATTGCTGTCTTCCTGTAGCTGAGTTAGTGCTGAAAGGTGCAACAAGCTAGCTCATATATTTTCAATAGGACTTTTTTAATAAAAGGCAATAAATTTAAAGCACCCAGCTGTTCTATAAAGGCATAATAAAAAAGGGACAGTGTGTAATAAATTACCCATCATTTATTTTAAAAAAGGGTTTCTAATGAAAGCTTAGCACTAATTGTATCTAATCACATGGGGAAAATTTGGCTATTTTTCAAGACATTTAGATCCTGTTCATAGCCATTCTACTTTAACACTTTCTAGATTTCTATCTCATCTGCAGTATGTCTAGTGTTCTTCAAAATTACTTTTTCCCTAAAGACCGGAGACTACATATCCTGTTATAACCTATAACTTTATGTAGACAAGCAGAATTTGAATCTTGACTAACTAGTCCCACTTACAGAGCTAACTTTTCCTTTTTGGAACAAAAAACATGTAGACCTAGTAGTTGTTAGCAATGTACATTTGCTCTCACAAAGTCTGTAATCTCTTTCTCCATATTTTCTTAGCTTAGTGTTATGTTTTCTGTTCAACAGAAAAAGTTTGGAGTTTGTTTTTTTTTCCCCATCAGTCTCATTCTAAATTTGTCCCCATTTAACTGCATATGCTGTCTGCTTGCTTGAGGATTTAGTTTAAAGCTCTTCTGCATTCTCCATCATCATTTGCTGTGCTTCCAATTAAGTATCATCTGAAAATTTGGCCATTTCCCAAGACATTTAAACAATTCATATTTTTCTTTTTGCCTACTTTCTTTTCTGTTTCTTTAAATCCCCTTAAAAGCTAAAGCAAACAAAAACTAACCTGATCTTTAGATACATTAACATCCCCAAAAGGGAAGAGGCCTTGTTAAATAAGTAGGGCTGTGTCAGTTCTTGCAAAACTCTCTTCTGTTCCTATTTAACTTATTTCATTATGTTTGAGTCCATTCAATTATTTCTACTAGAGAATATGAAAAATACATAGTTTAATGCAAAGTAAAGACACTGATACATATAATTTTGCATTTAATACAATCTGATATCCTCTATTTTTTCCCTCCATGCAAACAGAAGAGGCTTTCAAGGACAGTGACCATATATGGAAATTGACTGGTTTCCTCTTTAATAATTTTTAAAGATTTCTTTTGATACTCCTGTTCCTGTGGTCTGCAGACTGAAAAGAAGACTTCTGCCCTCAGAAACTCTCTGCAATGAATTGAGACATCAGTGCTTCTTAGCACTGATAAAATAACACCCTGTCAAATATTTGATGGTGGAGGGATGGTGAGTTGCTCACTCAGATGACTGACCAAGTCACAGTCTCAAGATTTCAGGGTAGAGGCAAAAATACTGCTTTTGTTAATGCTTTCTCTCACCTCAAGGTGCTGAGAAGTCAGGGGAGGTGAAGTCGGTCTTTTATAGGAGAGAAGCTTGCCTGAAGACACTTTTACATGTCTACCTTATACTTGGTTCATGTGTAGCTCTTTTGCCTTCATCTAAATAAACATTGCATATCATTGGTAGAAAATGAATTCATTTCCTTCAGAGCCAATCTTCTCAGGTGATGCTTCTTTTTTTTTTAGTGATGCCTTCCTCTTACTGAGTTTTGAGCCATGGTTCTTTGGACCCCAGTCATGTCTCAACATATATGATAGACCAATATGACTTTTTATAAAAATTGTAATAGAAAGCATTAGGAAAGCTCATATGGTCTCAGGGACTTCCGTTGGTGATCTAAGGGCTGCAGTGGCCACTGCCACTGTTGTAGGGCATTATACTTTTCCCCTTTTCTACACAAGGTTCTGTGGCTGGCCATTTGAATGAAGGAGCGGAGCACTGACTGTTGTATTGCTTTTACTCCTGATGACATTTTGTCACGCACACCCATTCAGTCACTCATTGTCTGTCTTCTGCATTTGCACCCATTCCAGGGTCCTTTTATGCTGCCGGAGCAGTGTAAACAGGCAGTAGTGGTGTGTACCTAAGAATTAAGCCCTGTTTAAACAGGAAGGCCTCAATGCCGTCACCCTGACTCAATTTCATGTAATACCTTACTGTACAAGTACTAGTAGATTCAGTGGATTTGTTTATGTGACAAAGTGCTGTTTATGTGAGAAAGGACAGCAAAATCAGGCTGCTTGCACTTAAGTCCAATGAGAAATAGGCTATTAACTGACCCTGTCAGAGAAGAAGAGCTGTTGTAAAAGAAATATTTGACACCGGGAGAGAAAGAACAGGTCAGCAGGATAGCACACCTTGAAGAACACAAGTGGTGATTATATGTCATTATTTGTCAGTATTTCTCTTCTGTAATCTAGAGCGGCGTTGGCAAAGTTAGCTGCCGAGCTTGGGAGTAACTCTAATGGGATGTTGGCATACATGAATGGCTTAAGTAATGCGAACTGAGCATGATCTACCTTTATCGGCAGCAGGCAAACAGAAGCCAATTTGGTCAAAATTCCTTCTATTATATTTTCAAGGATGTTCTCTGTAGAAGAAAACATTATTTTGAAACGTATTTGTTTTGAAGGACTTACATTCACAGAGCTCATATTACCTCCGGGAGCTCAAGAATAAAGGTTTGAGAGGAACCTCTGTGCATAACAGACATTATACTTATGAACTACATTTTCCCAGCATGCATAATTCTAAATATTGAATGATGACAATTACTAAGGGCATTTGAAGAGTGGGACATTGAGGAGTGTTGTCATATTATATTAGTTATGGGTAATAGCTGCTGACTTTGGAACAGTGATGTGAAAATCAGACCACTTCAGAAGCTCAATTTGGAAGCTGGGAGAGTCATGCAAGGTGACAAATCAGTACCGATGTAGGAAATGTCTTAGAGGGAGATAACTGCTGTTTTATGCATAAGTAGTCAGGGTCCCAATATTTTTCCTATGCAAATCAATGTCAAAATTCAGGTTAACCTGATTAGGATCGTCTCCTTGCAGAGAAGGATTGTCTGTTGCTATATGACAGAGAAGAGTTATAATTACATTTCAGATGGAGAAAAGTTATAAATTCCATCATTTACATAATATGTTGAATCTAGCAGTCCCTAGGAAAGTTCTTAATATCAGTTATTGTCTGTATAGAACAATTCTTGTTCAGAGAAACAAATGAGGAAGGTGCTTTTCCATGAATTTAGGAAGGCATTTTGAATTGGTATGCATGGTATGCATTTATGCTGATCCTGCAATGTGCATTTCTCATAGACATATTCCTAACTCGCACTTATTCCTAACTGGCATTTACATTTGGTGAGAGTACATTGAACCTTCCAGCAGACTGCTCGCTCATCTTTGGTAGTTTGCCTAAAACAGTGTGATCTCCATAGCTAATGATGCTTAAGGTTTTTTGTTGCATCTCATCCCTCATCTGCATGGGGTCACCTTTGCCATTTTTGAAGAAAGACTCCTGCAAAAGAAGGGTGTTCAGGAGAGATTGGCAGAGACCTGCAATATGTCTCAGGGAGGAAGGAAGAATCCTTCTAATCTGTGCTATAAGTAATAAAATATGGCCAGGCAAATCATTCTTCTTCTCTGGAAAAGTTCAAGTAAACCGTAAGGGAGATATTATGAACTCATCCAGCATGTAAAAAACCTCATGTTCTCATTCATCCACGAGGCAACAATAAAGAATTTATTTTGTGTCTTGCATATTTATCATTTTTGGATGTCAGAAGCATTGCTTTCTGTCATCACTTAAAAAGATTTTCTGGTGAACCCCTCACATCTTCCAAGGAAGATGTATATTATACTGGGAAAAGAGTTCTTTTGCTATCATAATATAAGCTGTATTTTAGAATGGAATTAACTGTATTCACAAAGAACTGTTTTTAACAGCTGGGTATCTAGATTAGGAGTGTTGCCATTGTAAACAGAATTTCCATATGGGAAAATTTTATAAATGTGAAGTTACTTTGGACTACATAGTGGCTTCCTGAATGTAATAAAGTGTTATCTGTCTCAAGATTTTCATAAGCTGTGCCTAGTTAGCAAGAAGTATGTGTTGCAGTGAGATTGGTTTAATAGGATGTTTTGCTCAAGTATAGGAACACTCAATGCTCTTGGCAAACACATAATTTCAAAGTTAGTTCCTCTGATTTGTCTCTGTTTATTACCTCATTCTCCCTCTCCAAACAGTGAGGCTTCTATTTTTAGAATATATCTAGTATCATCACCAACATTAGTCCTTAGCTGATAAATCCAAACATTAATGCAAAGTTTTGGCCATTGAAAATTATAGAAGTGTTTTTCTGTATGTGCTCTTTCAAAGTCATTTCTTTGCTCCTTTGTTCCAGTGCTACTTTTTGCTTTTGTACAACCTGATTTTTCAGTGGACTGACAGAAAAATAAATATGCTGCTGTTTAGATTATGGCTCACATTATTTTAGGATTAAAAATTGGATTGTTGTGCTGTGGTGTGTTACAGAGTATTTACAGTGATATGCATCATTGATTATTAGGGTGAGAAGCAAATTTTTTTTTTTGAAGAATCTACAAGGAAGGAGAAGCAGAAAAGTGCACAAATTTTGAATATATGAATTCCTATTTTTATATCTTGGATATAGCCCCATTCTCTAAGTAGTAAGGCTCATGCTGATTGTAAGAACAGAAGAGCTGTGTAATTTTTAGTGCTTAAAGTAAGGTTTGGTTTTGTGTCTTTTGACAGTTCTGGCCCCTATTTCTTCTTAGGTATTGCTTTACATTTCAAGCAAAGCATAACATAAGTGTACCAAAAATTCAGAAATAAAAATAGAGCATAATATGCACCGAGTCTGAATCCATTATGTGATGGTAGGTGTTGCTTATGACAAGAGTGATTGTATTGTTAACTGACCTGGACTACTTTTTGTATAATATCTGTATTAATTTTCACAAGCTTTTCCTTTCCAAGTATTCTTCTAAAAGGGATTTTAGAGGCAAAATAGTGGGGGAACTGTTTTCTTTTCAAAGCAAACACTCTGGCTTCACTCCTAGGAAGTGCTGCTGGTATCTCTATCTTCCTCTCTCGGTAACTCTGGGGAAGAGAGGTTAAACTGCAGTAAATCTCAGGGCATACTACAAATTATATACTTAATTATGCCTGTTCCCTGATAGATAGGTAAGAACTTTACCATTCCCAGGTCTGCAATCTAAAGTTATTATTTGTTGCAGATTTTTTCTCCTAAGCAAATGCAAAGGAAGTACAATGAAGCTTCCTTTCTGGAAGCAGGATGGTGTTTTTTTCTGCCATTTGAGATACTTCAAAACGATAGGAAAAACTCTTGAATTTGGTCCATTTGCATGTACTTGGAAAAAGTCTACTTTTAAATAGGACAGCACTGTATCATTTTAAAGCACTGAAGAGTAAGTAATATAAAATCAACCAAGAGGATAATCTCTGACATTTACAAACATTTATAATGGCATTAGTTCCAAGTAAGTTAGCTGAGGCAATTTGAACCTGTAGACCTGAACAAATAAATAAGCATGGCTTGCCATCAGCTATTTCAAAAATGTACCAGTATTGCTGTGGAGCTTTGTGCATCCAAATAAGCAGGGAGATCTACCAGATTTCTCTGGGGCTTCCTTCAGTCAAGACATAGTCTGCTTTACTAGGAAGTGTTTCACAAACAGGTAAAAATGCTATGTTGCAGAAATTTCTGGGCTTTCTGGAATTTCTGCTGCACTGTTTTAGAGCTGATCTGAAAATAATGGGCTTACAAAAGTCTCAGGGACAGGGCTTAAAGGTGAAATTAGTTTTGATGAAATGTCCCTGATGATTGGCAGGTCTGGCAACAGTTTCCCTTGCTTACCTGTGAAATGAATCCATTCTTTATGCAGCTGTATGCAGCGGTTAGACTGTGTTGCCAGCGCAGGCCTGAGCTTGCGCTTGATCTCAAACTGACTTGTCCGAATTCTCTGAACCCAAGCCTATGCTGAAGCTGCTTTCTGCAATCCGTGAGGAGTGCAGGGGAATAATAACTGCGCCTGTGCAAATTTTTAGCAGGAGCAAAGTGTGTGCTTAGTATCAGGAAGGAGATCTAAGCATAGGTGTACCTGCTCTTGCTTAGCCTCCGTCCCCTGCCATAAGTGCCACAATGACTTGCAGTTGTGTAATATGGCCATATGTGGATCAGAAAGACCAATATTATGGCCAGCATGCCCTAACGGGAAATAGGTCACTGTGGCATAAGTGACCTTGGCAGTATGAGTGTGCAGAGTGTGGCTCGGGGAACGTGCTGTGCTTTAGCCCGCTCTTTGGTTCAGCGCGCACTTAGCAGGGCAGGCATGGCTGCAGGGCTTTGCTATGCTGCCTTGCCTCGAGTATGTATTGCTATATGAGGGACAGAAGCAGTGATGCTCACCACTTTGGACTGAAAAGATAATTGACTTCCCCACTTAATCAATTGCAACCTGTCTTCAGGGGAAATCTTATTTGTTAAAGATATCATCCACGTTATTCCTCAGGGAAGAATGTGAAGAAGAGGAAGAAGAGGCATCTGAGTCAGCAGTCTGAGGGCCAAAGGAGTTTGGAGATTATTAAGCAGACATCCCAGCAATTTCTGCTGAGAGACTCAAGCAAGAGTGTGCAGAATGGGGCTTACCAGTGACAGAGACCCTTGGTAGGACAATATTCATCAGGGTCCCAAGTCTCAGCATCAGCAGTGCTCAGGGAAACCTCTAGCCCTCCAATCTCAGCTCCAACAACTTTAAATATTTGCTCTGAGAACCATTTAAGACAATTAACCTGATGTGGTATTCAAAACTAAAAGCTTGATTTAAAAGTAGAAAATTTACAGAAGCACAACTGAGAGTTAAATTTGGCTTGTGAAGCCTTTATTTCTGGTACTAATGTTTAAGATGGAAACAACCCAGCTTGACTTCCAATTCCCCAGAGTGAATTTGTACGCCTGAGATTTAGAAGAAAAAGACCTTTTACTGGTATATTGAGCTATTTAACCTGCAAATCCATGAGAGAAGGTAAAAATGCAATCCTCACAATGCTTGGATTGCATTTTTTAGGGGAAAAACATATTTAAAAACTGGAAACAGTGTAAGATGCATGCTTTAATGTGGATTTCCTGCTACGATCCGTTCTGTAACAAAAACACAGTCTCTCAGTTTCTGGGTCAGAAACAAGGCTCTGGTAGTAACTTTGTAGTTCTTGGAGGGTATCATGCGCTTTAAACCAATTCACTCCTGTGGTGCTGTGCGGTGGGAGGTCAGCTGAAAAGTTTAAGATAACCCAGGACAATTTAAATCACACAGTTTTAGCAAGGGTCTGTTAGTTTTAAGCACTAGCACAATTTGGCCAAGGACTATGTGTAGATTGATTCTTCAAAGTTGAGTGCACATCTAAGTAAGACCTGGAGGCTTGCTGTAAATTGTTTTATGTTTATTCTTTTTCAAGACTACCTTTATAAAAGTTTCTAACTGGGTGACACTTTCTAGTTTATACCAAACTTTTGTGATGGTGAAACTTAAGAGTACAGGTTGATTGTCCTGTTTGTAACTGCAACTACAGCCTCATGGAATATAAATCTGTTGTCCCGTTCTCTACATTATTGTTCTAATGAATGCCTGTTTTGTGGTTTGTTTGGGGTTTTTTTTTTTGCCAAAGATGTGACAGAAGTAATCTTCTGAGTTAACAACATATTATATTTTCAAAATTGTTAAAAATTTGAGTTTTTAGAAGTACCCAAAATAATTCTTGTCCATTGGTAAAAATTGAGAGGGCAAATTATTGGTGTGTGATCTAATGCTTTTGTATGTATGGGGTTTTTTTGTGGGAGCTGAAAGACTTGCTTTTTATTACCAACTTTCTGAAATTACTCTCCTGCCCTATTTTTTTCGTTTTCCAAATGAAGTTCATAGATTGTTCATAAAAAAAAGATATCAGCTGGTAAACATTTCCATCTGTTAGAATACCCTGTTTTAGCAGCTATAGTTAGGGTTGTTTAGAAGAAACCCAGGAGACCAATATTTACAAGTATCACCATTTTGGAAATGAACATTGATTATTCCAAGTAAGTCTGGAAATGTCTTGAAACCGGCAAAAGAAAACCCACCAGCATTCAATGAGGAGCTAGTCTTCCTAATTTGAGCGTCTTCCTCTCTCCACTGGCAGCATAGGGAATGTAGCACCTCCAGCGTATGCTGGAGTTCAGTTAAACTGGGACCCTTCAGCTGGGAATATAGGAAACCCATAGGACACACAGGGTGTTCCTAGTCACCAGTCTGGTGTTGGCATTGCCATCCACCTTTTACACAAGAGTCAAGGAGCATCCGGGGGGAAAACTGGCATTACAGCCCCTGCTCTGGGGGAGTGGCAAGTGCTTTGCGTGGCTGGATTGCCAGATAAGCACAGACGTGATTCCCAGTGAATGGACTTCACTGACCCCTTTTCCCTTCTTCTGTGGGATGAGTGGGCGTCTAGGAAATCCCGCTGCCTGGCACCAGGGCTCACCCTTCCTGGGACAGTGCCCTACGGGCTGGCCCACCGCCATGACCCAGGGCAGCAGGCTTATCTTCCCTCCCATGCCAACGGCAGTAAATCACTTGTAACTTTTTCAGGGACTGAAGTGGAGTCCTTATGCTTGTGTGCCTTGTCTTGTCCTGCCCTGGATCTTCACCTTCAGGTTCACTAGTGGGTTCCCAGCGTATTTAGCAGCCTACAATGTTGACAGATGTGCTTAGTCACTTAATCATAGATTATGCTAGAAAGTAACTGCTTGGATTGCTGTCTTGGACATTCAGTGGGTTTTCTGGAGCTTTCCGAATATTTTCCTGTTCTCTTTCTTCTCCTGTTAACCCGGGAATGCTAATAATTGAAATCTCCTCTTTATTCAGAGAAATATGGGCAGTGGCCCAGCAAGGCTGCACTTATCACAAACGCTTGTAATTTTACCTTGCCTATAACGGAAGCTGCGGACAGAATCCAAACGGAGAGATTAGAGTTAATCCTTGGAAGTAAGATGAAGTTCACAAATTGTTTGTTTGACAACTTAGTTTATTTGACTAGCTGTTGCCATCTATATAGTCCACCTATCCCTTCTTGATAAAGAGATCATTTATTGTTCAGAAACACGGCTCAATTTTCTTCTGTGCTGGTGCGCACAACTGATGCATGTCATTAATGCGATCCAGAGGGGGCAGTTCGGAAGATGAGAGGATAATTTACTCACCATGTGCATTTAGTCCTCGGCCTCCTTGCTGAGATTCCCCTGCTGCCTTGGATTCTGTTTTCTGACATAAAGTTGCCCTACCCGTAATAACCAGAAACATAGTGAGCCTACTAGTTTAATTCAAGGATAGGATGGTACAGATTCTGTTTGCAATCTTCGGAATCCAGAAAATTCGGTGGGGGGAATCAATTTCAAGATGTGCTGTGCTGCAGGGCTGTTGCACGGTGCTGCATGTCCCAAAGTGCCCTGGCCTTAGCAAGAGCCTGCTCCTTGCAGCTCTGTACCCTCCCCCCGGTGCCGTTGAGCCATTAGCTGGAGCCTCTGTGCCAGCATTTTTCCATTATTGTTCTCATGCTGTTATTCTTGTATCGTTTGCATGGACTTGCGCCTGCAAATCCTCACAGTGTTGTTACGGCGGGCTTTCATGGAAGTAGCTACCACTGGTTTGAGAATCACCCCTCTTTCCCCTCTTTCCTTCCCCCCTGTTGTGTAGATTTTAATTTATATTGGAGAAACCAAACACTCTGCCAACAAAGTAGATAATAGTCATCCAAATGCTCAATAAACATTATCCAGTAATATATATGGACAGAAGCTTAACAATCAGTCAGTGTACAGCGCTTGCATCTGATTAGCGTACTCTGGTCAGTGCTAACAGCATCATAAGCAGGAGCAGTCCATAGGGAATTTGAGTGGGTCTCAGTGAAACATTTAGGATGAGGGGAAAAGTCCTCCTCCTCCTCTTCATCAACCACCTACCTCCATTACCACCAGAGACACTGCCCAGAGGATGACGCTCACCTGGGACCCCATGGCTGCCCTTACTGGCTGGCCTCTGGGGAGTTTTTCCTCCTCCTCTCTGCATTTTCGCCTCTCCTGTCCTCTTCTCTGTCCTTCTCCTCTGCTTTTGTTTTCGTTTTTCTCCCCAAATTACTTTGTCTGTTAGAGTCAATGCGTGTCATCAGCAGTGGATCCTGCTAATAAATCTTTGTGCACGTTACCCTGCCTCAGCATCCTTTGTGCAGCGGGGGAATTGATGATCAATGTTGAAGTAGAAAGCTGTAAGAAAGTGAAAGGTTGTGATCCAGACAGGTAAAAGCTGAAGAGGAAAGAGGGGTCGAGCAGCAGGACCTTAGGCCAGGCATAGCGCTGGTATGGATATGCTGGTATGGTTGTGCTGATCTCTGCTATCAAAGTGCTGTTGCTGGAGGTATTGTAACAGGAAAATTATGGGATGCTTTCAGTGCTGTCTGCAAAAGTGCAGTTTTTCTGGAACAAATGCATCTGTGCAAGGACTTCACCGGCACTAATATGTCAGTCACAGGGACTCTTAGTGCCAGCAAATGTCTGTAGGACACCAGAGTGTGTTTGTGCTTGTTGAAGAAAGCGGGATGCACGCAGAGGCACAGGCTTACATCCCCAGCTGGGCCCAGCACGTTTCCTCTGACAAAATGGGACACAGAATGTGTCAAAGTTCTTTTGCAGCCCATGAACGACTCTGGCCTTCCTGCAGTTTGCTTATTAAATGTCTGTTAAATTGTTTCTCTTCCCTCCTGGTACAGAGGGTGCCGGACAGTACTTAATCCCCGATATAGAGAGGCGAGCATCCCAAGCAGTGAGCAGTCTTGAGGGTGTGTTAGCCCAAAGGCTGGCTCGTGCAGGCGCTGCAGGGCTGAGGTCCCCAGCATGGGGTGGGCTGGGCAGCACATCCCACCAGCGGTCCCTGCCTCTGCCTGTCCCCTCCAGCAGAGCTTCCAGCAGCTGTCAGAAGCCTGTCTGAAGATCTCTAGGGCCAGGAGACGCTGTAAAGTGACCCGTTTTCACATTTGCTACTCCTTCTGCTTACAAAAGCAGATTTAGCTCGGTCCTTATTTTGTTATATATAACTAGCTGACTTATTCACAAAGAGATACAATATCAAATATAGTGTTGGTTTTTTCTATTCATAAGTAATTGATAGAAAACAGCAGGTGTTTTATTTTGTCTTGGAGCAGATAACATTCAAGGAAGGAGAAAAGGAAACCTCTCCTTTTCCCACAGTAAGGGACTGATAAATTATTCCATGATAGATAAGGATAGAACTCACACAGGTAACAAAGCTTTGGAAAAAAGCACATAATAGTAATAGTCGTAGTAATAATAGTAGTAATAAAAGATGAATATATGCTTACACTGCTAAAAACTTGTTTAGATGCAGAGCTCCAAAGCTTTCCATATTATTGAATCTAGAAGAAAAGCTTTTTATTGCTCTTAAATTAAAAAAAAAAGCAAAAAAACAAACCCCAAGCCACTGTACACATGGGAACAAAATCAGAGTTTCCACCCCATTTGTTCAGTCACACTGAACTCTTCTTATTCTGGTGCTCCTCAATCCGTTCTTGGTGACCTGCTGGGTGGTTTGGCCGAGGTCTGCTCTGTGGGAAGCTGTATGCCAGGTCTGGGTCTGCCGTGCCAGCCACGCAATTTGCTGACCTGTGCCTGGGACCTGCAGTGCTGCTGTGGCTGCTCTGATGGGCTGGGGTAATTGTGAGAGAAATCCCTGCGGAGAAGTTCACCAGTGAAATCTACACCTAGGTCCTGGCCAAGACAAAATTTTCCAGTGGTCTGGGTGTCGGCTAGAGTCTGTCATTGGAATAATTCTGCCAAGAACAAGGCAAAAGCATTCACTGATTATTATGGGCCAGACCATGGGGTCTGTGCACAGACCTATACTACTTAAAAAATCTTGTCTTGTTCACTCCATCCAATTCATCAATATGAAAAAAGTGAAGAAAAGATTAAAAGTTGGTTTTAATGAAATACAAGAGAATTAACTCACAAAATGTGTCCACATTCTTGTATTTCATGCAGTCCCCTGCTGATTACATCTTTTATTGATACCCATCTGAGTTTGTGATGAATCTCTTCTATGTATTCTTCACTCCTCCAGTGTAATTGAGCCTTACCTATCTGAGATATATTTAGATAACTGGCTGACTGTGGTGCTGTGCAATTGATTTTAAATTGATGCTGAATAGTGGAATAGTTGCTTGTGGTACAAAATAATAAATGGAAGCAGCTCTGAGGTCTGTCCAAGAGTGGTTTAGAGATCAAGGTTAAATCAGACCTTGTGAAACTGGGCACAAACCTAGAAAAGTTGATGGGATCACTTATGCCAGGGCTGAGTGTGGCATAGTGAGCTATGAGCTGGGTTTGCAAAGCTTTCTGGGGCACAAAATACTATTTGAACTCAGCTTTTCTTGTTGATCTTTGTCTAACATACAGAAAACTTCAGATATTTTGAAATTTGCTAGAAAATAATGAGAGCAAAAATGTAAACCTGCTATCTTGGAACAGAAACTATTGAGGTATTTAAGACACTGAAAGTACATCATGGTAAGTAAAGGTCTGAATCTCTGCTTTCTCTGCCTTGGAACAAGGACTTAAACATGGTTGTGTGTCTTTTCAGAGGCCAACACAACATAATTTGCCATTTGGCTCTCCTGTTAGGTCATTCTTCACCTGTCTTCTGAAATGGCAAACAGATCTAAGACATGTTTCCAGCACAAAAGCTACAAATGCCTCATTCTGGAAATGTTTGCATGAAATGAACTTTTGTCAGAAATTAAGTTAAGCTTAACATTTTTTCACCTAGCTCCTTAGTACACACTTTTACCTGAGAATATGGCCTGGCCTGATCTTCAGCCAGCTCTCTGATCTGTGTCTTCAGATCGACTGAATTTTGTGTTAGGCATCTAACAACTTTTTGGAGGTGAAAAAGATTTATAACTTGTGATTTTAAAAGCTGGAAGTTTTAGTATGGATGTCAACATAGATGTTTAGACTTGCTGATATGGTAGGTGGGAGCTCATTGCAGCTTCACTAGTTAGGTAAAAAAATTTTCCGTTGTATTTACCCTGGGAAAATGGTGCCTCTCTGCTAACATCTATATGTCAAGGATAAGGATGGACTTATTCTGAGCTTAGCTTATTAGCAAAAAACTCAGGATCTGCTCTCTTTCTTGGGCTGATGGTTTGTAAATAGGCTCAGAGCTGAATCAGAGATTTTGTATCATGTTGCCATTCATTAAGTAGACTGAAGTAAAAGAAAGGGCTGAAGGTCTGACTTGCTTGGCAGGCAGCAAGGAAGAAATCCTGAGCTTGCATCTCTGCCATTCAGTTTAAAAATGTTGCATGCATCTGATGAAATGGAACATTATTCCTGCCCATTTTAATTCTTTCTAAAACTTTTGCAGCCTGACTTTCCATAACAAAATGTGAAGGTTTCTCTGCTTCTCTGGACATGTCCTGGAAGATGCCCATTGCTCCCAGCTGCCTTTGAACTAATTGAGCTGCAGCTCAGACAACAGGACTCTCAGTTTTGCCAGTTGTATTAATTTGAACTTGTCGAGTAGGTGAGAAGAGAAATGAAAATAACTGAGCCACAGTTACATTTTTTGTGGCAATATTTGACATAAGGAAAATGTCCTTTTACTGGTTCTAGCTGAAGGGGAAGGTATACTTTACAGATGCAAAGCAATTTTTGCTGAAAACATTCATGTCCATTTTTCTTGAAGTGAAAGGATGGAGTCAAGTTCTGAAGCAATTTATTTTAAAGTCAAAAACTTACTATCAGGTTGCAAGGAATAAAAAATAGTAAAAGTACGTCTTGTGCACTAAATTGTATACTTGGAAGGTTTTGTCAGTTATTTCCCTTGATGTGGTTTTCTGTTTACTTGAGATACTATATAGATAAGAATGTTTCAGATTCTTGACACAATGGTAGTACAGATGTTTAATATCATAGTTCCAAAATTTTAAAATAGCAATATTTTTAGTAATATTTTGCAGATCCTAATGAGGATTTTGAATTCTTACGGTCTTCCTCTGTTGAATGATTTCATAGTAGTTTTTTCCATGTGATCAGTGGGCTGATCATTATAAAATGGGGATGCCATAGTAAAACTTTTACATTGGCTTTCACATATTTTCAGTGATGGAGGCATGCTTTCTTGTTTTTAAGAAAAAGTATTGCATAGCTTTCACCTGACTGTCCTCTCTTCTATCCAGTTGCATACTTAATAATCTATGTAATTTTTGATTACTCCTCTTCTAACAGAAAAAAATGTTTTGGGGTTAAAGTACTAAACTGTATAACAGCAGGTCTAGTGTTAGTGCCCAGCTTTGCCACAGACTTCTTGACTGGTCCTTGGCAAGTTGCTTTATCACTCCGAGCCTCCTTCCCTGTCTGTTAAAGGATGGAAGAGGGTTGATGGTTCATCCTTTCTCTCATTCTTCTTCTAAAAGAAACTTATTCTGGAGAGTGTTTAAACATAACTTAAATGCCACTATACTGGTAGCTTAAGTACACGTTTACAGCTTTGCTTAAATAAGCATAGATATATGCCATTAAATCCTTTCCTGAGCCAGGATCATGGACTGAAGATTGTTCAAGGTAAGAAGCACCCTTGAGAGTGTGCCTGTGTTTGTACATTATGTAGGGGCACCTGCCAGGGAGGAGAGCTCGGAAGGCTTAAGGGGTACAAATGATTGTAAAGGGTGTCACTATTTGAACTGTTCCCTTGCACTGGACCTGCACCAGTGCTGCTACCAGAGCGTGTCTGGAGGATGGGCCGAGGTTGCTACTTCTCACACTAAAAGTTTAATTTATTGTCTATTTCTTTGATTTCAGCATGATTGTACCTGGGCTGCGTGTGAAACTGCTCTGCGATCCTATTAAAATGGGAATGACTTTGTCTCACTGTCCTGCAACAGAGGAGTCAGCAGCTACTGTCAGGCTGTCTGAGAAACGGGGACAGTGAGTTCTTGGCTGTTTCTGTCTTGCTAAGCTAATGGTAAGCCGAACAGCCCAGTTAAGTCAGGTCTGGCCTGGTCTCTTTGCCAGTGAGTGCTGACCATGAATGCTGTCAGAAGTGCCGTTATTTAACTAAAATTCTCACTATGGTAGAAAAAGCTGAAAAGATATTTTTACTGTGTTCAGCTCTGAAATGCAAAATAAGTATATTTTGATTCTGTATTCGGTTATGAGCATGATTACTTCCATATTGCGAAACATGCTATAAATAACAGCCCTAGATGCAGCCCTGGCAAGCATTATTGGCATTATTGGCAATCAGTGCGATGGAGGATACTTGGTCTTTTGCAGAACTGGGCTGTTTATGATTGAAGTTGGTGGAAGGGAGGCTAGGCTGTAATTTTACTGAATTAATCCCATGCTTGGAGATTAATTTTAAACTTTTTTTTTTCCTGTGGGGAAGATTATCTGTTTGTTTGGCTTAACATTCAGTGGCATTTGCACTAGGTCTGAATGGCTCACATCATAATTTTATTTTTAAGTCTGAAACTAGTTTTGCATTTTGAATCCCCTTTCTCCCCCAGTACTCAGAAGGGAGCTGGAGATTGTTTTAGCTGTCTCATCACCTGTGAGCAGTTGCATTATGTTTCATTTTAATCAAGTTGTGTATAAACAAAATGCTTGCTCCTAGGCCTTCCTCCTGAATGTTGAGGAGCTACCATTCATATAATTTTATAAGAAATACATTGATAAACTGAATGAATTGCTAAACATATATTTTTCCTTAATACATGATTGGTGGGAGCTGTATGAGGATAGTGAGGATTAGAATGATACAAACAGCAACAGAATTAAAAACAAAAATCTGCTAATATATTAGTTATACAGGGAAGAGACTGTAACAAACTGTCTATCCCTTCTGAAAAAAACTTATTAGTATTTGCATTTTAAAAAGTCTGAGTTAGAGTTGGTGTGGTTAAGTGTTTGCTTCAGGGACTCTCTATGTTGATTCTGATTTGGATCACCTCTGTGTGCGCAGCTAGGCATCCTTCTGGAAGTTGATGCACAAGCCTACTTTATCCATCTTATTGAGAATCACCCCCGACCCCACCCCAAACTGATTAGAAAGGTACTGAGGCTTCCTTTTGTTTCTTTTTAGTTGCATCATTTTTCACCTATATTCATTGGTGTTTCTTTTCCAGTGTAAACTGTGTGTGGTTGATCCTCCCATGTTACTAAAAATTAAAGCATGATCTAACTAACTTTAATTGCACTTACATTTGTAGATCAAGCTGTTCTCTCCTTATGTCCCATGAGACTAAGATGTGGCATCAACTGTGAAGCCAGTTTCCATCAGACATTTAAAACAAGGCAGAGAGATTACTGTGTGCATATCCATAAATTAAAAAAAAAAAAAAAAAAAAAAAACTCCTCTCAGAGCTGGAATTAATTTCTTCATGTTTTTTTTCTCAGGTCTCATGTACCATGTGGAAAGTGTTTTATTCTAGGTGAATGGGTATGTGAAAGGGTATGTTGTCCCTTTAGATGACTTGATTCAGATTTGAGTACAGGTGAAAACATGCCTGACATTTATTTCCAAGACTGTATTGGCAGGCAGGGCGACTCTATGCAGCAGCTGAGTTTTGTGTTCATGTTGAGAGGCAGCAACATGCTAATGTACCACAGAATCCTTTCTTACAGATCCTAAACAAACTGCACTGGGATTTCACTGACATAGTGTATCAGGCTTCAGCAAGGTAAATTTTGTTAAGGACTCACACATGTTCAGTAATGGCTGTCAGTGAGTGGACTAATATATTTATTGAGATGGTGAAAATGGAAGACTTTAGCATATGTCATGGAGTTACTGTGCTCAGAAGCCCATAAAACAATACTGGTTCTTTTTCATATCTATCATACCAAGTCATCTTTAGAATACAAAATTCAAAGTTAGTTAGTTTTATTGCACAGGGATAACTTTGGTGGACCATCAGAAGCCCACATCTACCTCTAGCAAATTTTGTTATTGTTCCTGGTGGATGAAGGATCAAATCTTTCTGGTATGGATTCTCTTCTGCTGTGGGGAAAGGGAAAAAAGGAGGATTGCTCAGCGGCCATTATTGGTGGTGGTGCAATATGAAGGTTAAATCTAAGATGAGAGTTTTACCAGTTTGCAATAGCTTCCATGCCAGCTGGAGACTGCCAGAAAGCACTGTGCTCCTGTCAGTTCCCATCAGTGTTTCTAGAGCTTTTTGCAAAGGTGATGCTGAGGGTCTGTTTCTGCTGAGAGCTCCCTGTGCCTGGGGAATTACCAGCAGGTGAATGTAGAGCTCATTTCTGGTCTTTCTGCACACCATGAATAGCACTTAGGAAGCAGAGCATTTTGCCTTGCGTGATGTAGTTGTGTTACGCTGCTCCTTGCCCTCAGATACTGCCAAAAGGTATATATCAAAGTTAAGTTCCACGTCATTCTGATGTCTGCATGTGAATACCCTGAAAAAGTCATTGCACCATTGACTTTCAGTGTAAAGTGTGAATCAGAAGTCTCCCAAGTGACTCTTTCTGCCTTTGCTGCTAATGATTTTATGGTAATAACCTCACTTGGAGATGGCAGATGTACATAAAGACTAAGTCTGTTTCCCAAACAATGTACAGGCTAAATCCAACAAAGGAAAGAGATGAAGATGTGCGGGAAAGGCTTATGGTATATATACCAAGCAGACAGGTTGATGATAGACATGTGCTGATGTTAGTTCCCACTCTTCATTGGTATTGCTTGAATAAATATGACTTACTTCAAACTTCCCAGTCTTCAAACCTCAAGAAACCAAATGGCATCTAATTTCAATCGTTTTTTCAGTGAGTGGATACGGTGTGGAAACGCATCCTTCTGTTCCTGCTTCGTGGTTGGAAATCCTTCTTTGCCCGACCTCCCGCTGAGGCTTTCAGCTATTTGCGGCTTGTGCCGCATGCAGCTGCTGTTACTCCAAAGTGTTGCTGCGTCAGAGGTGTAAGCTCGTTGTTCATGTTTTGTGTCAAGACCGAAGGCCGTGGTGTGGGTGTGCTGCTGGGAGGAAAGGACTTTCCTCTGTTTACCCATTAGTAACACCACCCCACATCAAACCAGAATGGTACTTCCTATTCGCCTACGCCATCCTACGCTCAATCCCCAACAAACTAGGGGGAGTACTAGCCCTGGCAGCCTCCGTACTGGTCCTATTCCTAGCCCCACTACTCCACAAATCCAAACAACGTACAATAACCTTTCGTCCCCTCTCCCAAATACTATTCTGACTCCTAGTCACCAACCTTCTCGTCCTAACATGAATTGGTAGCCAACCAGTAGAACACCCATTCATCATCATCGGCCAACTAGCCTCCCTCACCTACTTCACCATCCTCCTTATTCTCCTCCCCGCAATCAGAGCTCTAGAAAACAAAATACTCAACTACTAAAAACACTCTAATAGTATAAAAACATTGGCCTTGTAAGCCAAAGAATGAAGACTACACATCTTCTTAGAGTTCTACTAAACACTACCACCACATCCACCTCAGAAAAAGAGGACTTAAACCTCTACCTCGAACTCCCAAAGCTGGTGTTCTAAACTAAACTATTCTCTGACCCCCCATCTAACTGCTCGAGTCGCTCCACGAGACAACCCCCGCACAACCTCCAAAACAACAAACAAAGTCAAGAAAAGCCCTCACCCAGCTACTAAAAACATCCCCACCCCTGATGAATAAAACATAGCTACACCACTAAAATCCAACCGAACCAAAAATGCCCCCGCACTGTCAACCGTAACCACCCCCAATTTCCAGCACTCAACCAAGCCCCCAACAACAGCAGCAGCTCCTCACTTTGGCCTTGATCCGGTGGGGGAGGTCAAGACCATTGCTTTTCAGTGCATGTATAAGCAGCCTACGGACCCTTGCCTACCTGCTGCTTTAATCTCAGGGGCCCAGGATAAATAAGGGTGCTGAGATAGTTGCAGACAAATGGTATTTTTACAAGGTTAAAATGTAATCATCCAGGTGGGAGCAGGCAGGCTCTCAGTGATGATGGATCAGGCTTTGCTGAAGGCTTCAGCCTGCTCACCATTGAGCGCTGTATTCACTGACTGTCGGATGGGCCCCTGGTTAATTTTAGTATTTATACTGCTTTTTGGCAGAAATCAAGCAGTGCAGAACGGTACAGACACGATCTGATGACTCTGTGCCCATGCCTCAGCTATCCCAGACCCAAGTGTGGAGCTGTCCCCAGGGGCAGCTCTGTCATTGCTGGAGGTCAAATGGGACAGCCCTGTCACAAATCCTTCATCGGAATGTAGATCAAAAAGTACAAGTGTTTGCATAATGCCAGGTTATAACATGTGATTGAAAATTTTAGCATTCAAAAATTTTGAAGGGATAGAAAGGGACACTTGTTTTCCACCTCTACTTTATAAGCTTATCTGAGCATATAGGCACTGGGAACAGCTTGACCTTGGAGTCATGTAGGTTCCTCAATATGGAAATATTTTTTGTTGTTGTTTGGGAGACTGTCTCCTGTAGTTCAGGGCTTGTCCTTGTACAGTCCTCCTCCCTTATCTCCCCTGAGCCTCAACTAAGCTCCAGAAAATAAGTTTTCATGTGGGGAAAATGTGTTTCCAACCCTTTAGCTGCAGAGGCAACTTTTAAAGTACAAACTAAAACTCTGTGTGAGTTTCCAGGCATTCTGGCTATGTCTAAAATGAAGATATAACCAAGCTGGCTTTGAACCATGTAGCTTGCATATAACAAGGACAGTGTGCTGAATTAAAGCAGCTAATTAGCTGTGATGAAAAGCTGATATGCGGGGCTGGGTCAAGGCAGCTACCTTGCTTCTGGACTAGCTTGTTCCAAGGAGCCTCCAGGATCTCTCTGCAGCACTACACCATGCTGGGCAGGCACATCTCCAGCAATGAAAGGTTGTACAGCTGTAAGCTGCCATTACTAATCTTATTGAGATGCTGTCTGAGGCTGCATCCTGGCTCCTTGTCAGGCTATGACCCTGGAGTGCACAGGGCTGGTTCCTCATTGCATCCTATTGCTCTGATTTCCGCAGAAAGGAAAGCCAAACAAGTTCTAGCAGGAGCCCAGCTGGGCATTCAAAATCCTGGAGCATGCTCTGTTTTTTCTTGGTAATTAGGTACAGCCTTAGGCAGTAAGGGTGGGATTAATCTCATTTAACTGAAAGCATTGGAAAGTTAGCTATCAGTTCTGGACTGGTTGTGTAGGTTGCCTCAAAAGGAGAGAGGCAGGTACTTCCAGTGGATGCTGTATCTTATCCTGGAATAGATGAGATGAATCACACTCCGGAGGTGCCCGTCTTTCTCCATGGACTGCACAGAAGCAGCCTCCATGATTACATTGAACTTGATGCCGGTCTTTTAGACAACTGAAGTTCAGTGAGATGCATCTTTTGGTATTTGAAGCTGCATATAAGCCATGCGCTGGAACATTCGTTGTTCAGGGCATAGTAAGAGAAGAGGCATGTTCCTAGTCAGAGGAACTGAACTACCTAGTATAAATAACAGCTTGTTTAAAGTGATGAGAAGGTGATACGTGGGAATAAACAATTTGAGACCATTTAAGAAAAAGACAAACTCAAAAATCCCACAAAGCCTAAGAGTTCAGCCAAATCAATATATGAATCTAGCTGGAGTGATTGCCTGAGTAGCTAAAACTAGCACCTTATTAGATCAAGTCAGCAGGACACATTTTATGGATAGTATTCCAGGGAGTATGCTGCTTTATTTTCCTTGGTTTGACTCCTAATCTAGCCATATATATAACAAATGCCTTTCTGTTTAATTTCTAATAGGGAGCAGCAGTTCACACAGAGTATTTTTTTTTCTTTTTTTTCAGTGAAAGTACATGTGCCTCAGAGGACCTTAAAATGTCTCCTTTTCACTCTGAATGTTTACTATAATTCTAATGCATGCAACACATGCTGATTTTGTCACCATAGCTAATTTGTGAGGAGTGTTATTGAAGGATTGAATTTATCTTGAGACCAAGCCAATTAAAAACACTTTTATTCACAACACCAAGGAATAAAAGGAAAAGAAGAGGAAAAAAGGTCTTTCCTTGGTCAATTTTTGTAGGTTAAAGTTACGTTAATTCCATTAGTTCAAAGAGAGGATTATAAAGTGCATTTTCCTCAGAAGCTTGATTAAAGTCAACTCAAAAGTTGTTTTAGGATCTAGAAGCATCAACGACTTGAAATGCCCCCACAGACTGTGTCTGGGCTGTTCAACCAAATTCTTCAGAGTTCCCGAGTTCGGTGCACACCCTGACTGTGACAGAGTGACAGTTTCAGACTACTGAATCGGAGTTGGTATGTGGTCATGCATCTGCCAGGTGTCTCCTGAAGTGATTGTGTGTGTACGGACCAGGTGGAGCCATGGTGTGCTCTCACAGGTTTTGGTTCTCTTTGGCTTCAGGTACCAAACAGACCCTTTTCGAACATTTTTTGAGTAGATTGAGAGCTGATTTTTAGGAATTGATGAGAAAAATGACAGTGTTACTAGAGGACAGGCAGATCCCTAGAGGGCAGAAAAAGCAGATTATGAAACAGGAAAGTGAGTATTATCATTCTTATGTCATGCTGTACATTCATTCCACCTAAACTTCTAATTATACTTAACACATTTTGATATGAATAATTTCTTTAGTCTTGCCTTTTGTATAGGTCATTTTATCTGTTGTAAGTCTTTCAATATGCTCAGAATTAAAATTGCTGCTCACTTATAATTATCTGAGATTCCTGCACAGCATTTTTCCTCTGTAACACCGGCTGCAGCTCAGTTTGGCAGAGGCAGCCCGCTGTGTACAAGCACCTCACTTCCAATAACCAAAGGCAGTTGCGTGGAAGTCAGGGTTTGTTTCACATCTGTAGAAGAATTATGGGAATCTTCATCTGTGTTTGCGTTCTGAAAGTATGCAAGATATTAAGTAGAATAGGAGAAGATGAAGAGGTTTAAAATACAGGTCAATTGCTTAGCATTTTTATTTTTTTTAACACGTTTAGCTATTGTTGCAGTCCCTGTTATGTATTTATTGCACCAGTGAGTTGAAAGCTGAGATGTTGTATTATAGCTGTATTATATGGCTTGACTGTTAATGTTCTTTTTGTCTTCAGACCGTACATGACTTGTGAGGAGAAAGATACCACATATGATGGAGTCCTTTACTTGGCAAGCAGTTCCACCGAAATAAATGGTGACAAAATCTGACTGAGTGGAAATGATTGAATTATTTTTGAATTGTGCTAAATTCACAATTGATGAAGTTCAATACGGGAGTCTGACAAATGACTGAAATCTACATTTCTGCTACCTGGCCTTAAACTGTCTGAAGGCCAAAGCAAATAGCGGCTTAATTTGCAGCATGCTCAGGACTGAGTCTGGACTGAGATCTGCTTTCTGAAGACCTGACCTGCCTCTATAGCCCATCCTCCTTCCGGTTACCAAGAAATGGGTGAATTATTTGGGCTTGCTTTTTCTGTTTTTGAAAACACTGAATACATGACTTTGTAGTTTATTGATGTTAACCAAACTGTATTAAAATGTTAGGAAAATGTGAACGACCTGTTTCTTGTACAGTAATCAAACACTGCATTCGGTTGCTACACTGTGGTGGAAACGGCAGCAAAAAGCTCCATGTACTTCTCCAAGTGTAGGGCAATGCGAATAATGATGCTCCGATCTGATTCTGGAGCTTCTTGTATTTATATTGGGTACTTCGTTTTGTAAATCAATACACTAAAATATCAGCATGTATTAGTTTTCTGACCAAACAGAAATGACTTTTTCTTAATCTATTATCAAAGCAGTTTCAGGTGGATAGTGTCATTTCAATATCTATGGATACTTTCCGGATTTGTAATATTTATACACTTTGAATAGATGTACAAAATTTGTTAGATGTCTGCTTTTTTTTTTTTTTTTTTCAGGAGGAAAACGGAAAACATTAAGAGCTAAACTGTTATGACTTAATCTAGGCTTTTAGGTGATTTCTTTTCCCAAATGCTCTGAGCTCAGGTTAAATGAGTTAGCTCTGATTTCATCAGCACTTGAAACTTGGTTGGCCAGCTGCCATGGAGCTCTGGAAAGCCTGCCCCAACCACTGCCTGTGCAGGTATCCCAGCATGCTTTGGACTGGTGCGTAGAGCTCTAGTTTTAAGCAGAGCAGAATAAAAGCCACTTAGAAATTTAAAATAGTTGCGCAAAAATGTGAAAGACAATTGAAAAAACTTTGAATTGGTGGGTGTCTTTCTTAGCTATGTTTATCAAAGCTTAAACCCACATGTTTAATAACAATTTCTGTTCAAAAATAGAACAAGAGATCCTCAATTGCACATCGAATAATTGAAAATCCTAAATGGGTCAAATTTGGTGACAGTAACTGGTTCTTATTCCATTATTTTTAATAGAATGACTGAACCTGCCTCATTGTCCCTGTTTCTGCAAACACTTAAGCAGATAACTCCACATGTAAGCAGCAAATAAAATAAATGAAAAACCTTTTATATAGTAGCTGGGAGGATTCTTCTGTACAGTTCTATAACACCCATGCAATGTAAATTAATTTATTCTCAAGCTCCATAGATACATTAGTAAGCAGATCTCTGTGTGACACAGTGGAGTACACAGTTTGGTGATGGCAGCACTACATTTTAATTAAGTGATTATTATTTATTTGAAGTAGATTTCATAATAGGAACACAACAATACATAGGTAGCATCAAGCTAGCTACATCTAAAGACATAGACTGGTAAAAATCCAGCCTACCGGTTACATTCTACTACTGTTGAGTAAATTGATAAAAGAAGAAAGATGATAAGAATAAAGTGAAGTTCGAGAAAAAGTGCAACTGAATTTACATAAAAATAGTAAATTTAATGTTTAGAACAGCATCTTGCTATCAATTCAAAATCCAGTCCATATGGAACATGGGGCCTTGAGGATTTTAGAACATTATAAGTCCTCATCTAGTGATTTCTTTTCACCTTTTCATTGACCCTGCCCCTGAAAATTGCTAAATACTTCTCTTTTATGAAAGGAAGAGTCTTAAACCACAAGCATTCCCTAAACATGTATATACGCATCTGGTATCAAGTGGTGATTTTTAGAATTTGTGTACATGCCTCTCAGAATGGACTATAAAACTCTGTTATTAGCAGAGACAGCTTTCATATATTTAAATGTCTGGAATTCCTCACAGATAAACTTTTTATGATTATTCTGGTGAGCAGCAGCAGCATTTAGTGAGATGGCCCAGTGATATGGGTAATTCAGTGCTTATTCACCAAAAGGGGAAAAATAAAAGTCCTCAGCGTAATGGGTAATGAATGTGTCTGACTTCAGTGACTACAAGGGGTGGATGGTGAATCATCTTCCTGCAAGGCTGAAGAAAGGTTTTTTTCCCAATTACTTTTTGACATTTTTCATACTGAAGAATACATAAATCTATCCTTTCTTTGTGCAGCTTGGCTTTAACAGCACCAAGCAAGTTATGCTGAACAAATCAGTCTATTACTTCATGTCTGTTGTTAAAGTTTATTATTCTTTCAGATTATAATGAAAGTTATTAATTGTTATGATTTCAAGTGCACAGTTTTGCCTATATTCACTTAGGTAGTTACTTTGCATTGTTTTAAGGAAGTGGTTGATTGCAAAAGACATGCAAAATATTAGGCCCTCAATATGGCCTTGGAAACTACAAAGTTTCACCTTCCTATTTCAGAGCTAGGAATGGGAGCACACTGCTTCTCTCCTGGCAACTTCTCAAGTCTTTCAAGGTAAACAGTACCAATTTCTTACTTCTGTTGCTGACTGCTGGTTTTGCTTTCCATGTCCAGAACAGACCGTTATGATGAGATGATCGATCCCTCAGCAAAATACAAGCTGTTCACTTACACCACACAATTTTGTATCAACAACATAACTTTATGTTTGAGTTATGACAAATTTTTTAGGATATGTCATGCAGTAAACACTATCTTGGTCCATGTTCTCGCTCTCTCGCAAACGTATCCTCTCCCTGCCTTGAGGAGATCCCTTTTTCAACCTCTTTCTCTGTACTTCCACGCTCTCCAATGTACTTTACAGATGTATATGGCTGTGGTTGACTCTGCTGTTGGGCAACACAACTGCCAGACCTGAACACCATGCTACTTGGCTCTGGACAGGACTGTGATGTGGACAGCATTTATAAAGTGTTTTCTTGTACAATAATGTAAAACTTAGTGTAATTGTTTCAGTCTCACTATTTGGTCCAGATAGGTGCATAATTGGCTTTATTATTATTAATCTTACCTATCCAGGATAGTCTTTTCAGTCTAATGAATCATGACTCCAGATGAGGTCCCAGAAGACAGCACAGGGTTTTAAAAGCAAAGGAAAGCAAATATTGTTTTTCCTTCCCACAACACTCTTATTTTTCAGTGCCAAACGCTGTCAACCTGCCAAAAATAAACATATATAATATGTTTATTCATCTGCTTCTCTTGATTATCTCAAAAGAGATGTCAGTTCCAGGCTTCTGAGCTGGAATCTGACATGCTGATATGCTGGTGTGGAAGTTGTCTGAGCTAAGAAGAGAAAAGATAGTGTCTTGTCACATTGTCTCAGTAAAGGGCTGGGGCAGGAACTCTTTGGAGCCATCCATGCCGCAGGATCTAACTGGGGATGCTAGCCTTTACTATCAGCTTAAGTCCCTCCAATGCCAGTCCTAGATGCAACTTACAGGTGAGAGACCACTTGACTTTGAAAGTGTTCCTGGAGGACACAGTTCTCACCAAAATGCAGCCTAATGGCTCTGATTTGGAGGCTTTAAAGAAAGGGCTGTCAACTTAGTGAGAAATTGCTTATAGACAGAGAATTTTTTCTAAAGCAAATTTATATTTATTGATCCTGCCTTTTACAGGAGGAAAAAGACTTTCTGTAGAGACTTCACAAAAGTCCTTTCAACACGGGACCAGGTGAAGTGGCTGTGTTCCTCTCTGGAATACACATTGATTCCTTCTTTCTTCTTTACCTACAGCCACTTTTTCTCCATGTGGTTTCATTTTCAGGGTTAGGAGTGCAATGACTTAATAGGAATTTGTGGTTGAGATTTACTCTGCTTCCAGTTTCCAATTTAGACATAAGTTATGCTATTGTCATTATGTAATGAACTGAACAGTTAATGAGCTCTTTAACAGTTACTAAAAACATAAATTACCTTACAGAACTTACTAAAGGACATTAAAGGCCTGATTTGAAGGAAAGAGTATTTTCTTTATTATCAAAATTTCAAAACCCAGTCAGATATTTGATGGTAGATCTGAGTGTCTAGAAAATGAGAAAAAACTTTTTATCGTGGTATTTATTTTTTCTTTAACTAAGGAAAAACTTCATATAGTGAAGGGTAATACAAATTAACATTGGCCCTGAAACTGGACATCAGGGTTTTGTTGATTTGGGATTGACCCAAATACGAATAGAGTATGCAGTCTTTGCTTTCTGATCCCATTCACTTGGAGAAGTCTGCATTCAGAGTATACACGAACAAAAGCTTCTCAAAGCTTCTTAAAACCAAGCATATGTACTAACACCTTTGAACAAATGGAATTTTAGATCCAGAAGGCTGGAGGTATATCAAGACCTGAATCTTATATTAGGAAGACCTTGGCTGATAACCTTCTAGCTGTTTCAAAGGCCTTCTAGCTGTGATTGTATGAGGCAGCAATATGTTGTAGTGGTGCTGAGTCAGCTGCACTCTGCGGAGATTACAGACCTTTTATCACCTGCAAAAAGTTAATCTAGCAGTGCTCAAGGCCGTAGGAGTCTTGCTTTTGTCTTGTCACCCTAGAAAACAGATCTGGGAAAGACCCATTTGGTACTTAGCCCTTGGCAACAGAGCTATCCATTTTACCTACCCACTTGAAAATGTAGACCAAAGCATTTCCTGTATTAACATTAGCTATGAAGAGGTCACTGGACATATTACAGGTGTTTTCATAATTTTTGCATAATCTATTCTGCCAATATAAAATAGCCAAATGATTCGTTAGGGGCTGGAATTTAGAGAGTGACACTTTTCTTTTCTCTGTCCTGCTTCTGCTACCCAGGACATGATTGGTTTCTTTCTGATTCCTTCTTGGCACCCACACTTAGATTATTCCTCTTCCCTTCATGTTGATATATGCTTTTTGTTTCTTCTTGGCCTTCAGGAAAACTCTTTTAAGATGATTGAGCTTAAGGCAAACAGAGTGTGAGGATGTGTCCTGAACGAGCAGGAGGTGCCACCCAAGGGAGGAGGGAGGGCAGAGAGGGAAGGGAGCCTAGCAGAAAAATTCAGTATATTTCTTAATTTTCCTTTCACAAATTTTTAAAATTGTCCAGAAGAAGACCAAATACTTTGGACAGGGAGCACTACCCTATTAATTTCCATTTTTTGGAATTTCTCTTGAGTGATCTCCATGGGCTGTTTTCTTCAGTTGTGTTTTTGCAACCTTTTCTCTTTGAAATCTTAAACATAATTTCTTTACATGAAGAACATAATGAATTCATATTCGTATGATCATTTTTAGCCACATCTGAGCATATAGCCAGACATGCCTGCACCAAAATAACATTGGTGCTGGCAGAAAACAGGTAGTTAAGCAGGTAGGCTGTAAATATCTACAGTCATTGCTTGAAAGCTATCAATTGTTTGTGTTCCCAAGTTTAACCGTTACACTGAATATTTACCCTGCAAACTGAGAAACTGCAGCCAATCTAAGCAAGTAATTTGCTTTTCAGTATTAATTTCACTTCTTGTGCCAGGCTCTGTAAATGTTTCCTCATACATCATTGTCACAGTGCCATACATTTGAAATGTCATATTATGCAGTGTCTGGTGTCATAAGAATAATATTAGCAGCAGGGAAGGACAAAAAATACCCTGCAGAGAATAAATACTTGTTTTCAGTAACTTCCTTACCTGGTGTTGCAGTTCTACAGAGTTATCTGAGGCTTGTTTGGATGTATGGAAGATACATCCTTTGAGTATTTTAGTCACTCCTTGAGGAACCTTTTTCCTGTACTGAAAACAAATGGTTTGCGCATTTCAGCTGCAGTATTTCTTTCTTTCCCTAGGCTCCTGCATCCAAAGTGAACATGCCAGAAAGGGCAGATAAACGCCATTCTTTTTAGTAGTTGTTTTCCAATTATTGTTAGTTCACAAGCCTTTTATGAGAAATTATAGTGCTAAAGCAAAGTAAAAGGCAAACTTTCAGATGACTATGTATTGTATGTAGGAGACAAGGGCTCTATTCTGCTCTCCTGCCCCCCGTTTACCATTAGATTTATACCACACTAGCACAGCAACTGAAGATTAAACAGGGATTAACCTTTCTGGTTATCCACAATTTCTCACAGTATTTGTAGAAATAATATAATTTACCACTGGGTTATTATTTTCCTAGTGGAGTAATACTGCTAGAGGTTAGAGAAGTCAGGGCTGTGTAATAACCTATTTATAATAATAAGCGAAAGGTGATCACATTATTATCCTCAAGAGGCTTCACAGAAGGAGGTCCATGCTATGTTGTGTTTTGTCATTCAGACCGTGTATTTCTACCCAAAGCAACAGATCCTGTGCTGCATGTCCCTGGAGCCAAGCAATGCCAACTTGCCTCCCCCATCCCTGATCCCTTTTCACGCCTCTCCCCACTCTGTCAGAGGATTTAACAAGGAGGTACGGAGCTATTTTTGTCAGCATCTCCTCTTATGGTTTAGAACATTTCTAGACTGGTGAGTAAGTTGAGAGGGCTGAAGTCCAAATTTAGTGTCCTTGGGCTTGATTAATTCGCTCATGCATGAACATCTAGGGCCGTCTGAGCTATTCAAGGGGATCTCTCTAGCAGCCTCCAGAAGGAAATGGGCCTCACAGGGGCCTTGTGAAATATATACCAGCTCTGCAGGGATTTGCCAGATACTCTAGTGTGTCTCAAGTGGCACTAAGGTATTTAAATATGCATCACCACATCAGGCCCTAAATATTCAGTTTGCAAATCGGAAATGCATCTTCCATTTTCTGAATATCCAGTTCTATAGGATAGCAATGAAGAGGTGGTGATATTCCTGAAGGGAAGGCAATTGCCTGTCAGGATGTTTAAATGCCCCATGCCATTGCTCAGGTCCAGGAATCAAACACAGAAAATGTTTGGCATTTCAACCAACTGCCTGCGTAGGAGCAGGAATGAGCTGGGTGATTGCCATCGTTGTGGCGCTTCTATAACCTGAGGAGACCAGTAAGTCTCTCTGGGACACAGCTCATCTTGGTATAATGTTAAATTAATCATAGAGTAACAATTTAAGGTAAGATGAACTGGTGCCTGCAAATGTCTATCTGTTTTCATTGTCTTTACAGGCAGCTTAGATGACTTGCTGAGACCACACATCTGACTTGCAGATCACTTGAGTCAGTAAAAATGAATTCCTACTTTCAAAGAAAAAAGAAGGGCTAGTTTGAGTGAGATCCTTGACCCAGGCAGAGGTGTCAGAACACAAAATATGCATGGAAGGTAAAATGTCCAAAGTACATATTTTTATACAGACTTCATACATAAGTCACTTGCTAATCTTTTGCTAGAGTTACCTATTTCTTGAATCACCACTTTTAGTGTTCCTTCTCTATTTCTGGACATTAATTATGACATCTCTTATACAATGTAGTAGTTCATATTCAGATAAATTCCTAGTACCTTTCTAATAGCCTGAAGCCCACTGTCTGAGCTTTCCAAATAGCACAAAATGCTGGATTTCATGATTTAAATATGTGGCACATCTGTTTTCTACAGTCATGTGAAATTTAAGGTGTCTGTTGCAGAAGACATCCGTGGGCTGCTGTACACAATTCAGAATGAATCGTGATGTGTTGTGGTTCCTAGTTTTGGTCTCTTCACTGGCCCCTAGTGTTTCATCTTGCAAGTAAATCATATAAACTTTCTATAAAATTGTCTATTTCAAGCTATATGATTGTATTAAATTGTATATAGTTCTCTGGATGTCCTTGAGAATTTATAAAAGTACATTACTGTGTTACTCAGATTTATAAAATACTTTGAGATACACAGATGTAAAAATACTACACATACTTAACAGTACGTATGTCTTAGTTTCATATATGTTTGCCTGTTAAAAAAAATTGTTGAGTATTTCTTGATGTTAATTTTTATTATTTGTCTTGATTCCAGTGTGGTTAATCTCAGTGTTAAAAATCATGAGTCAATCTGGAAGTCGTGGAACTAGCTTTGGCTTCATGAAATGTGAAAAAGAAATAATGCATGTGTGTTCTCCTTCTGTATTCCATTTATAGTTACATTATGGTCATGGTTTTTTAATGTACCCATGACTAAAGAGATACTGATAAGAAATAAGCAAGAGAAATCTGTGGTATCGTTGAATCTCTTGAGCTGACACTATAAGAACAAGTCCAAATGGCAAGAGTCCAAATAATGCTTCATCTGTTCTTAAAAACCTCTGAACACAAGGATTTCTTAACTTCCCCAGCTGCTTCAGGACTTAACTCTCCTTATAAACAGACAGATTTTCCCTACACCTTGCATAAATCTTCTTTTTTACCAGTGTTGCCAATTTCTTGTATACGGAGGGTACACAGAAAACCATTAATCACTGCCATGTTTATGACAATATTTCACATACAGTCATTATGTCTCTTCTCTGTTTGAAAATAAGCCAGTCCCATTGCTCTATACTCTCTCCTCATATATTGCGTTTATCAGTCTTGCTGATTTCTGCTGAACTTAATTTCCTGAATTGCCACTTCTGTGTCTGACGAGCTGCACCACCCCTGTACATCCCAGGTTTGCATTTGCCTTTTTTGCATCAGCATTGCACAAGTGGCTTCAGCACAGTTTATAGCTCCCCGGATCTCTTTTGCTAGTTTTTTTTTGCCAATTGGTGTTGATGATGGTGGTGGAGGTGATGTGCCTTTGGTCTTTTGCCAAGAGCAGGACCCCACTGTGTGAGGTGCCGTATGAGCAGAGCACACCAGACAGCTCTGCCTCCAGGCAGACCCTGCCGCCTTCTTGAACCCCGGCAGTGCTGTGCTCCCTCGGACAGTGAGATGGTTCCCTGCCGTACAGTGCTCATGACTTACTCCGCTCAGCTGAGACTCCATCTCACGTATACGGCTTGAAGCTTAACTTCCTCATTGTTTGAATGGGTTGTATTAAACCTCCTTCTGTTTCCAGCAGTTAACAATAGTCAGTTGAAAGGAGCAATTCTCTGGAGAATGTGCGCAGATAGTTCCTCCTTGTAACAAGGAGACTGCTGCTGTTTTTATCCAGTATGTCCTCAGAAGGTAGAGGTTTCACCCCGTGTGCAGCATGAAACTGTTGGAGTTGCTTTCTGTAACATTCATTTTTGCCCTTGACATTTACAAAGCTTCAATTAGGAAAAAATCTCACATGGTCATTATATCCAGACTGTGGATATAACAGGATAGTCACATGGATCAGTGAAAGCTTTGCCTTGATGATCAATAGGGCCAGCATTCCACAAGGTATATTGTAAAGTACATTTTTGTATTCACTGATTCTGGTTGCCCCTGTCTTAAGCAAGCACTGAAAAGGTATCTGCTGTCTGCAGGTGACATGAAGTTGGTTGGCAGAGTTAGTTTAGTCATCCTGGGGAATCAGACTTTTTGAAAGCCAACGAATACAGTTATTTCCTTTAAATCCTGTATTTCCTGTATCCATCTTTAAATACTAATCTCTGACCCTCCTCTCTCCCCTTTCACAGTCGTTAAATGAGTGAGAATTTTAATTTGTAAAATGGTTTAATTACCTAGCTTTGCCTGGGACTTATGAACTGCAGCAACATTGCTGACAGATAAGTTGTATTGACCGTAAACATTTGCCCTCTGTGGGTTTTGGGCTGGGAGGCAACACGGCTGACTGCAGCCCCGGCTCTTCTCAGCAGTATAGCACACGCTTATGGTCACAGAAACATACGTGCACTTGGCTTCTTGATTTTAGGTGCTTCGTGAAAACAAATGATTGTTAAAAGCACTGAGGAGAGCAGCATTTTGAGCCTTTTTTTGGAGAAGCGGCAGCGCCGTCCGCCGAGGCTGGCTGTCCTGCAGGTGGCAATGCACAGCAAGGAGACGGCTCGGCAGAGGGACGCGAAGAAAACGCAAAGTTAAAATTAGCTTGCTTCACAAATGTGTGTCAAAATGCTTTCTTGTGCTTCTGACTGGTGCACCCGGCTGCTTTTGCTGGTGCCAATAATAAATCTGAGTCCTTGTGGAAACAAGTGCTGGAATCCTTGATGGGATTGCTATATGTTTGCAGTTTGCTCTCTGGGCTTGGTCAGGAACGGGTATTTGTGATCCTATTCCCTCCCTTTTTCCATGTGTCATCTTTTCTCCCATTGTTTGTGCTACATACAGAAGTCATTGGTATAAGGGGAAGGCTGGAAAATACCTGCAAGCCAATTTATAGCTTCTGTTTCTGTAGGGTTTCTGTAGGGTTTCTTTCCTTGCGGTATCCTTCCAACTGGTTCTGGCGGGCACTTTGCTGCCAAATCATTCCAGCTGTTTCACTACAAACTCAAACACCGACCACATTTTCCTGCCTTGTTACCACAGTCTTTCATATTGGGATGTTCCCTTCACCTTTGTCTTGGGCCTTATACTTATGTTTTCAGTACAGTAAGAATATTCTGCAATGCACTTTCTTTGTAAAATATGAGTATCTTCAGCTTTAAATAGTCACTGTCAATTTTTTTCTCACAGAATTTTTTTTTTTTCTAATTGAGCTACTTTTGCAGCTAATAGTGACATTTACAAAAGAGAAACTAGAGAAGCTGTAGCAGACCACTCACTGAAATCTAGCTATCTTGATCATAGACTTCATTACTCTTCATGTAATTTTAATCTGTTCATGTTTGATTTGATTAGCAATATTTCCAGTGAAGCAGGTTGCAGTATTTGAAGTGCTTGATCTTCTTTAAGCCTTCTTCAGTGCTTAAGGAAATACAGAAAACCCTCAGATTTTTTTAGCCTGTATTGTTTTCTGCTGGTTTTTGTCTGTGGATCTTAGAAACCTTAGTAACGCAAGAGATGGTAGCGAGTATGCACTGTGGTAATGGATATGCATGGCTCTTGTAGTGCAAAGTCTCTAAAATGATGCCTTGTGCAATACCATTTGCGTACATAAATGAAAAGGCTACATGTGCGAAGTTACTGTTTCCAAAGAGAAACAAATGCAAATAAGGCAGGTTTGCTACTATAAATGCTGTAATTTGCATGTCTGGGTGGAAAGCTATGAGTGTGACTTAAATTTTGCAGATAGAAGTAGAAGGTTCAAATGTTTTCTGATGTAGTTGGCAACATTTCTGATTTATTTATTTTTATTTTCCTCCAAATGTATGTATATCCATTATTCCCATTATTGCCTTTAAAGTATCTAAAACAGGCTGCAATGTAAATTGTAGTGAGTTATTTTAAACAGAGTTTTACGTGATATTATACTTAGGATGGTGAACCCCAGAATTTGAGGCAACCTTCGAAATATATGGGTTTTGTATCATTTTCTGTCTTTCCCTTTATTTCCTTGTACAAAGCCTTGTTTGTTGACTTTTACTTTTGCAAAATGTCATATTTTAGCCACTGTCAACTTCCTTTGCCACATTTGGATCTGATTTGTGCTTTTTTTCAAGATCATATGAGGTGATTAATGAATTGACTAAATTATTTATCTCTCTTTTTCCATATTTGTTTTTAGAGTAGCAGAAAGAAGTTCAAATTAATCATCAGTCATCTGTAAAGAATTTAACCAAATTACTCTTCATCATGCAGTGTATTTTTATCACCTGTATCAAAATGTATTTATGGTCTCCTTCTCAGATGTGGGTTCTTCTGCTCTCTTACGATAATTTATTAACCTGACAAATATGATGAACATTCACGGCAGCATTGAGGAAGGGCATTCACCAAAGTTCACTCAATTTCAGATGATTTTACAACAGCAAAGTTCCACCTGAGAACCGCAGCTTTGGTGATTTATTATTTTATGTGTCCCATTTCTGCTGTTGTGATCTGTCTAGGATTCCCAGGCATTGCAGGGCACGCCATCTTGCAGTTTTACTATTGGAGAAAAAGGAGCGTAAAGATGAGCAACTCAGTTCAACCCTGAGTTCGTGGGTCTTTGCCCTGGGGCAAGGCATTGAACGAGGAGGTTATTGCATTGCAAGGAGCTGAGTATTTCTCATCCTGGAGAGGCACCCAAGCATCCAATAATGATGTGCAAAGACAGAAAAAGAGTTGGGAAACCCAGGATTCAGTGCTCTGGCCAAAGCCAGAAATAATGTAATGTGGCACCAGACCGACGGTATCTAGCTGTAGCAGTACTCTCAGAAATGGTGGTGATGCAAACCAGACTGGTCTTGTTTGGTGGCATCCATTAGAGCACAATAGCCCCAAATAGCAATTTTGGCATCCTTTTTTCCAATTAATTTCCCATTCAGTTGTATTATTATTATTGCTATTTATTATTAATATTAATTTGATGATGATGACAGATTTTCTTTGAACTTCTTCTCTACTTTTCTCACTCCCCTTGCTGAATTAAGCTATATTTGGAACTCTTGTAATGGAGTATTTCTACCATCTGCTCTCTGCAGCAATTATTCAAATTATTTGCAACCCTCTGTGCTAGCAGGGGTGAATCTAGCACAGTCCTTTAAACCTACAGATTTCCTGGTTGACACATTTTTACCCTGGAATATGGAACAACTGGTACAGATCTGTAATTCTCTGGGGTCATGTGGGGGTGGAGGGTTGTACTGGGTCTGGCTGAGGGGGAGCTGGTTTTCCCCCGGCAGCCTGCTGTGCTCTGTGTTGGTGGCTGGAGGCCCGCCGCCCGCCCCCCTCTTTTAATAGGACAAATCAAGAGAAAGCTGGTGCTTTTTTTTTTTTGTCCCAGTTTGTAAAGGAAGGAGAACCTTCAAAACCAGCAATCTCAGCCTCTGCTAGAATACTCCAAATCCTGAACAGTGTAATTTGTTCACAGCACTGAACACAGCACATCACGACCCTGCATTTGCTATTCTATCTGTCATTCAGAATACAGGTCCCTCTCTGTTTTGCTATGATTAAGGTACTGCAGTAGTCTGTCCTATGTTTGTCCTGCCTCTTGTGATAGTCACCTGCTATAATAAGAGGAATGATTTTCCTACTTCGTGTCCTGCATCACTTCTTCCTAGTAAGTCAGGGTTGTTTTTGAAATGCAAACCCAAGCTCGAGGTATCAGTAGATCTGCATAAACACTTCATAGCCTTAATTTTTGGGATGATTTAAAATGAAGGCAGGAAAAGTAATGTGCATGTTACTGTGAAAAGAAGAATCTTAAAGTGCATTAGAAAGTGTCAGAATATTATAAAGAGATAACTAAACACCCTCTATGCTAATGGGCATACATGTCAGCTGAGAGTTATAGGCAGTTCTGGTCCATTTGTGGCTTCCTTGATTAAGGAGGTTTTCAGAACAGTATCAAAGTAACTCCACAGCCAGCAGAAATCTTTTTAGCTTTCAGCAAGTATTTATTCATTTTATAGACACACATACTTTAACTATAACATGAAAGGAGTGTGCAGCCTCCACCCCATGCTTTCAAAGCCGTGTAGGAACCATTGACCATGCTTGTGTTATGGGCAGCAATTTCTCCTGTCATTTAAGACTGATAATCTCTTAGTTTGGGCACTAAAGTAATACAATCTAACAATCTCCAGGCCCCACAGGTGGAGATAATGATGAAAGATTTTAAAACACATGGCTCTACATCTTTGTTTAGAAATACATGAAGGTTTTTGAGAATTTCCAAATAAGTTACTCATTGCTATAGTCACAGAAATATAAAGCACAGTCAGCAAAGGAAAGGTCTTTAGCATGGTGCTTTCCTGAGTACCATGGGTGATTTCTAGGAAAGTTCCCGTTCTGTAGCTATTAATAGGTTCTGCTTATAATGTTGTTCATCCTCATCCAGTTGCTTTTTCTCCAAAGGTTGCCGTCAGAGTTTTCATGAAGCTGCCAACATCCTTTCTGCTTTACTCTATACCATGTACTATGAGAGGGGCTGTGGGTCACCATCATTGCTCTTCCTTTTCTTATGGCTATTATTTGTTATAATTTTAAAGCAATATTTTTTTATTACTAGGAACCTGGCTTTGTCTATCTTAAAGAATTTTGACTTCTCTGCATATTGTGCAATGCTACACATATATGTATAAAACTTCTGTCATAACTGCCAGGAGTACACAAGTGATACCACTGCTGCTTTGATAGTCATTCCAGCCACAGGCAGGTTTTATGTTACTGGGTTGATAACTTCCTATTCTGCACATTGCCTCATTTCTGAGGAACTCAACTGCTTTTTAGACATTTGGACTTTTGTAGAGTTAAAATCTGTTTAGGCAGCATCATCAAAGAGTTTCAAGACCAAGAGAGGTGAAGATTGGCATCATACAAAGGTCTTAATCCCCAGAACAGAAAGCCAGGCTGAAGCTATGTGGAAGTAACAAGAGCTTTTGTTTTTTAGCACAAGGTTAGCTTTAGCAAAGGTGTTACATAGGTAAATTCAAAGAGCTAGTAACTCACATTTGTGTGGTTGTATCTTCTGAGGCACCCATTACAAATCTCCTTCTGGGAAGACCACCTGCTAGCTGGTGAAGGAGTATGAGCTCTGACTCCGTCTTCAATCAATAGTTGGCCAATAGGCTGAGGCTGCAATCAAGGCTTCCAATTACTGCCAATCATGAGACCACTAACAAATTTAGGAGCTGGGAGTGTAGTTCTGAAAGTAATAAGTGATTCAAACCAAAGAGAAATGCAGGAAAGAGATGAAGCTAAAGCTCAGCATAATTCGGACAGCTTCTATGGCTTATGTAAGTTTTTAAGTTAGGTGATCTAATGGTAAATTTTATGAATCTCTGAATAAAATGTCTCCCTAAAGAAGTTCATTTCTGTATAGAATTGTCTGTACCCATATAATAAAGTGAAAATGTTTCCACCTGAGTATATTAGTAAAAATCATTGTCTTTACAGTCCTTACCAAAACATTTAAAACAAGGTCACTGCCCACTGGATTTTTCCTGAGTGAAGCACTAAACTCACTATGTGTGAACACAGAGTTTGGCTCAGGGTTCAGCTTCAACTAGAGCTGGGCAGCAAACAATTTTCTTATCGCAAAAAATTTACTGAGTTTATCTTATGATATTTTCCACCTCACATCAGAGTGAATCAGAGACTTTTCAAAGTGGTTCAGGGGAAAGAAAAAAGAAATTCCGCAGTTTATTAAATGCCTTGTTGATCAGGAGAGTTATGCAAGAGACCAAAGATTAAGTTGCCATCACGATTTGAAATAGCAGCTAACTCTGGGCTTCAGATAGCCCAAACAAGTGTTTGGTTATTTGTAGTCCAAATGTCCATTGTCTCCTTATTTCTTATTTTTAGCAGAAATTTAATGCTGAGAATGCAGAGAAGCCTTCTTAATTTTTTTTTTTCTGCAACTTCTGTATTCTCACAGAAATCTTTGCTTTGATCAAACAACAAAAATACATCTCTACCTTTTTTCTTATGGTGTGCATTTACAGTATATTTCTTCCCTTTTCATTTGTCTTGTTTTTTGCGTCTCCTCCCTTGTACTTTCCAGGTTTCTCCTTTCATGATCCAAAACCACTGCTGAATACAGATGAGCCAATAGTTAGTCCAATCCCAGACGGTCTTTTGTTCAGGTAATTACTCGGAACTGCAGCAGCTCTTAAGTGCCCTGACTTCCCTGACTGAGATTGACTGATTGAAAGATTAGGCAAGGCAGACATTTATAGCCAACACGGTAAGAAGAAAGGAAAAAATGTAGACTCATTTAAATAAGGGTTTTTTTCCCCTTTCTTCCTCCCCCCGCTGTGTCGAGGACGCATCCTGAATGTTATTCAAAGTTATGTATTTAGGTCGGAGCCCAGCTCATTTGGTTGAAGCAGAGGCACGCATCCCTCCAGCCACTCCTGAATGGTGCCGGAGCCATGCTGGTATCGCTCCTGCAGCTGGTATCACACCCTGCAGGAGGGCTAACTTCTTAAAGAAGAAATTCTATCAAGTTTCTCAGAGAAAATAATGCAATTCTCCTTACAATAAAGCCAGTGATTTAGATTTATACCTGATTTATTTGCCTTGCTTTCTCACTTGCTAAAGACATTTGCCAGTATATACCAGATGACACAACCCATTTAAAACAAATGAAATTGGCTTTGAAACCTTTATCCCCATCTTATCAGTATGGCCACAGCAGATTCTCAGTAAGTAATAGTAACATTCTGCAAAACCAACAACATAACCTCATTTTTATACGGAAACAAATAAACTCATTGTAATCCCTGCTAAAATATATTTAATGATTCATATGAAAATGTTACCAGCCTATATCTAAGAGACATATTCATGAGCAAATACATAAAATCATATCCATAAACATGAAAAAATATCCCAGGGCTCACCGATGAATCAGAGTAAATGTATTTACAATATTGCCAGCAGTGGGTTTTTTTAAAGAAAATCTTGTTAATGAAGCACTGAATGATGGAGAAACAATGCTATGTGTTGGCCTCTTTTTTAAAAGATTAGAATCTATAAAATGACTGGCATCTTTACGTAGTCTGGAATGGCTACTATTAGAGCATTTAATCTAAATTGCAACATCACAGTCTCTCCTGAATTATGGTCAGTATTACAGCTGTACAGCTCCAGGATCAAACACAGCGTAGATGTCTATCCCTGGTGTAGACCAGTAGCAGAGCTCCTTTCCTCTGTGGGGTTCACCCTATAGATCAGCTGTACTAATTTGTGCTTGGGAGGTGGAGCCAAAGCTCCCCCCCTTTTCTTGCCTTTGGACCTTATGTGTGCGAGCAAGAGAGCAAAGGTGAATGATGCTTAGAGGTGGTGGCTTTCTCTCACGGCTTCCACGGGGACCTTGGGGTGAACAGCCTGCAAAATTCACCACCGTTCACAGTTCACAGCGTGGGAGGTGCCAGTTGTGCCCTTTCTATAATGGCTGTTTGCTGGCTAGAAGAAACCTTTTGCCATGTCAGTTCTGAGACATTTTGGCTTAAGAAGTCAAAGAGAGAAAAAAATGCAGTATATTTTCAGTACAAAGCTTTTGACGTCTAACCATGTTGTACGGGGTTAATCAATGCGCTCTGTCGTAAATATAATCAGTCCTAAGATTTTCAAAATTGAAGCATTATAATTTAATCTCTGGTCCTCAGACTACTAATATTTGTGAAGCATATTCCCTTTAAATTGGTAAGCTGTTCGGTAATGACTTTGATGTACAAACAAACAGGCAAATATTCAGAATAAATATTGAAGAGATGGAAAGATAAAGAACACATAAGACATATAAGTTCTTAGATTTATGTACTCAGGTGATTCCATTATCTGTTTCAAGAGTTACCCAGCATGATTTATAATTTCTATTAAAAATATCGAAACACTGTCTGGACTGTATCTAAGCAAGTGACTGTCCCTAAATCTTTGTTTTATGTCATTCTAAGAAAAATGGTACTTGTTTACCCATGCACTTCACCTTCTAGTCTTCACTCAAAAAACACAGCTTTAACTACAATAACAAGGAGGAAATCAACCTTTCTTGAATCCTTAATTTCCCGTGGAATTAAATGCCTCTTGAGAAAAATGTTTCAGCTTGCAGGTTGGATAATCCCTTCACTTTTCACTCTTTAACTATCTACAAAAAAAAGCATATGATACTAATCTTCATTCCCTTCTACAACTTTGTCCTCTAAGCCCTATGCAAAGCACATCTATTCTCTAAGAGCAATTCACAATAAGATTTTTAGTTAAGGAAAAGGTGGGGTAAAAAGCATCTCTGTTGAGATTTATGTCTGGGAAACATATCTAAAATTACACTTTCAAAATCAGTTCACTAAGAACCCATTGTCTAACTGTGCTGCTCTTTGATAATATATATGTATTAAAGTAAAAATAAATTCTTTGTCACTGGGTATATTTTGAAAATATTTTCACCAGATATTCTCTAGAAACAATAAATTCCAAGGGCTAATCCAACATCCCTGTTTGTTAGAATATTATCTTAATCTATAAACAAACCTCAAGTAGGGCTAAATATGAAGTATCTTTTATTCCAAAGAGTGGAGAAGCTAACATGCAGGAATGAATGATATGAATTTTTTGTGATTTGGTCCAAGATATTAATTATTTAAAAAAAGTTCCACTTGTCTGGATATGTGAAGGTCTCTGCTTTGCCAGCTGAATGTTGCAGATCTCTCCATAATAGTTCTCACTCCTTCTTTAAACCAGTGCTTTTTCTTTAATCCAGATAAAGTGTTAAAGGCTACATGGAATAACTGAGTTTGAAGGAAAAGTTGAAATAAATTTTGGGCCAAAAATATTGATTGGGTTCTATAAGGAAGGGTCAGAAGGGTCCCTGTTATACGAACGTGTTATCTATCAGTTCTGTCTGTACATGTAGAGGTCTAGAGAGAAATGTGCAGGTAGTCCGATGTCTGCTGGAATGTCATTAATTCATTATGTGGTGAATCTACCCTGGTCTCAGAAAAGGAAAATATCTACCAGGCTCAAATTGCTAATGGAATAAGTAAAGTGGAGATGAGGGAGTAGGTAGGATTTCTTACTCACGTGTTGTGTCCTTTGCAGGAATGAAGCAGGATTCATATTCTTATAGTGCTATTTAAAGCTGAAAGCCTGTTTTTCCAATTAGATGTGTGTATCTGCATTTGCAGTGTGCCACTGGCAAGGTAAATGGGATCAGCAGTAAGCGTTACTGAAAGCTGCAGCTGGCTGACAGTTGCAATTTTACAAAACTCCCTTTTTTCCCCCTCAGAGTCTATGCAGATATGAGTTTCAGCAATACTTGCCTCCAGCCTCTTTCAACTTTCTTTTTAATTAAAAAGCTTAATTGGGAGTAATAAAAATTCCAATTAAGCTTTTTAAATAAAACCCAAAAGCTCAAAGTGGCTGCAGTTGCAGATAACTGCTACTGCAACTCATGACTAGCAATTTATTTGAACAAGGCTTGTTGTTTATGATTGTACCTCCACATCTTTCAAAAGTACTGTACCTTTAAGTCTCACAGAGCTATCATTTGCATGTGAAGGATGGGCATCCTTGTGAATTTTGCTAAGTGCAGCACAGGGACTCAAGTCTCTGTAGGTTGCTATGCATATATGCCCCTCAGCATCACGCCACATGTTATATCTGTAAGCAGAAATAACAGCAGTTACAAATGCTGATCAGCCAATTTCCCTGTGAATTCATGTGATTTTATAGGTAAGTGAAAAGAGAAGGCATCAAACTCCAAAGGGTTTTTCCAGCCAAATGCCTTTACTTCATCCATTGTGTGTAATTATTTAGGCCAGCTTGGTGGCTTAATTTTATGTAACAATTTGTGCTCTTTATATGTGTGGCTTCTCTTCCTCAGAAATACCGATGAGAAAATGCATGAATTAGATCTTGTACATCACGATATCTGACTTCAGATGTAATCATAGACATAGATGTAATCAAGGAGAAGTGTAAAAGACATGAACTATTAATGGTCCTTAGAGGAATCACTGAAACTTTTACTGTTCTGCTTTTGGTGCAGAACTTTGTAGAAAACAGCACTTGTTTCCAGTGGTATGTCAGCTGCATGCATGGGGCATGGCCATGGTTACAGCAGAGTAATTTTAAAATTTGTTGCATTATTAATGGATTTCTTTTGCCCAGTTCAACCTAGCATTCACTTCTGTGTGGCAGGAGGTACCTATATATCTAGAGAAGTCATTAAATCACAATAAACCAGAAAGAAAATAAAGAAGCAGCTGGTGAGGTTGAAGTTGTTAAAAAGGGAGAAACTTTACAGAGCACTAACTGGTGCTTACTGGTGCTGCACAGCAGCTCTGAGAGAAATAAAGCCTGGACCATCACTGCACAGAGCTGCTGGCCCAGCTGTGCTTCATTCCCAGCTCCAAGGGCACGTGCAGAGAGACGGCAATAGGACCTCAGGCAGGAAGAAAAGAAGTCTTGCTATTACCTGCATTCATTGCAAATTTTAGGTTATTCAGTTTCTTCCAGAATGACCTCCAAACAGGGACCTGGTCTGGTAGAAGTAGTGGCACTCAGTTCAGGAACTGGAAGTAGCAAAAGGAGGAGGAAATTTAACTTTATGTGGCTATCTGACTATTTCCAGGGAATGCTCTATGATGGGCCATGAAATACTTAAAGGATCTCTGGAATGGAGAAATCATCCTGCGTTGTCAGGGGAGGTAGGCTAAGCAGTTTAATAGGAGTTTTAATTTCTGTTTAACTGTATTCTTCTGTAAAAATATCAGATTAAGTTGACCTTACTCAGAAATGCGGTCCAAGACAAACCCCATGACTTAGTGCTTGACTGTCCCTTTTTTCCACCTTTTAATTCGGTTCAAAGTTGGGATGTTTCATGATGCTGACTATGCCTGAAATTCCCAGGACTGCTTCCCCTACAGCTTCACAGGGGTTTTCTTATTTTTTTTCATTTATTATTGACTGATTCCTAGCTCTTGTTGTGAAAGCCTACTTGTGTTGGCTCCAGATACCACTGGCATTAGCTTCACAGGCTTTTCTCATCAGCTTGATGGACCCAGGTGGCCTTGTCTTTCACTGCTGTTGTTGCTTTCGTTTTCTCAGCCATCTGTTTCTGACAAGAATGAATTACAGCCCCAGATTCCAAGAAGTACATTGATAGTTGTAGTTCAAATGATTACAGCAAAAAAACCCCAGGATGGCTTGAAAACCAAAATATTAATATAGAAAACATAAATGCATGTAAACACTCATAGGACTTTCAAGAAAATAAAAATGCTAATCTTCTGCTCAGCTAGTATTTAATTTATTAACAAAGTTGAACTTATTTAGTTAAATGATGAATAGAGTTGGGTAGACAACGGCTATTTTACAACAGAAAATGTATTTTTTCTCCCCAAATTAAAACCTTAGTATAAAGAAATAAACCAAGCTTTTTGTACTTCTTGCCCCAAAATTTTGAAAACAAGAAATATTTTGTCCAAGAACTCAAAAACCCTTGCCTGTCATTAGAAGGGGTTACTCTTCTACCCCAGCCTGTTTCACTGGAAAATTTTCCTCCAACCCAATGGTCTAGTAGAGTAATAATGTGGTAGTGTAAACTGAATAATGTGCTTCTGACAGATATAATGCCCTATGTCACCAAGTTGCATTTCTGTCCAGCAAACATACATTTGCCATGGGTCAAGGGAATTGAGAGAGACTTACTGTAGGTTGGGTTTGCTTGGCTAGTCCTCACTTCCTCTCAATCATGGTTTTATCTGCTGGATCTGGGCTCTGACTAACAGCTGTATTCAAGGAGAATTGGCAGCTTGAATTACAGGAAGGTAGGAAAGATTATGTTTCAAATATAGAGCTTTCTTGGTTTTTTTCCTGAGCTTTCTTTGAAACCATTTTCTGGAATAAATCACAATATCTAATAACCCAGTGAGGCTTTTTAAGTGGAGTTTTAAGAGTGTACCAAGGTCTTATTGAATCACGTTATCTACCATTTCAAATCCTCTTGAAGTTAGTTACAAAGAATAATAGCTATATGTTCAGTCTGAAGAGTCTGAAGATTTCACTGACTTTGGATTAACAGAAAGATTTCCGACTATCAGTGTTTAAGATTCACCTCTCTGTCAGTCATTTCTGACAAGGCCAGAATAAGGTACTAATGGCAGTGACTTTAGAGAGGGTGGTTTTTCATTAGTTTAAGCAGAATGTCAATTAAAAAAGAATTGAGATAAAGAACCAGCAACTAGATTAAGTTTACACTTCTTCATGGATGATAAGAAAAATCCATTTACAGGTTCTATTTCAGACTGAATATACTTCCTAAGGTAAAGGACTCTTACATTATAGCTTTAAAAGTCTACTGACTATTTCTGAAAAGATTTAATAACTATTGTGTTAGAAATGTGCAAGATTTTTTTACCCACTGAAAAGAATTATTTCTTACCTAAAATGAATATACTAAAATTAATTCAAATTTAATTTCACACATTTTATTATGGAATGTTATAATCTACCATCACTACTTCTCCTCCTGTCTATTATTTGCATTCCATAAGAACTGACAAAGCCCTTTTAAAACAGGAAAAGAAATCTGTCTTTCTGTGATCTTTGGATAGGGGAGGACAGCCTGGGGCTGATTTCCAGCAAAGGAGTGTGGGACACTATGGAAGGCTATGTGTGCTTTTTTTTTTTACTATTGTTGTGGACCATTTGCAAGATTTTGAGCAACTTAGTAGGAGTTATGAACTCAGGATTTAGCAGGCTGCACAGGAATGTGGCAGCATTGAGCTTTCATCTGGCTTAAGGCAAAAGAGGTTCCTACAGGGATTCCCCCTTCTTTATATCCTTGTTACTCCTTTGGACAATACTGGTCTTCAGGGTTCAGACGAAAATTATTGTTTCAGGCAGACTCACATAGGTATTTATTACCCTGGACTCACATAGTCAATTTTTTTTTTTGCCTTCATGCAGGCAAGAAATGTTTTCCTTTATGGAAACTGAGACTGTGATTTAATGTTACTGTGTTCAGAGCTGGGCTAGTCATGGGTTTCTACTTTGCTCAGGAGTGCAGACGAATCTAGAAGAGACAAATATTTTGAGGGATGCTTCCCAGTGAGAAGTACAGTATGGGCCACAGTGTCTGACACAGGGTAGGAAGGGAAGCTCAGACGGTTTGGGACTGTTGAGCATGATCTGCAGATTTTGTAAACACCATCAGCAGATCTATCGTGCCTTTGCCTTAATCCACTTCTGCCCGCTTTAAAAAGGCAGTTTTTCTGCCTTTTAATTGTAACCTGAATAGACTGCAGTTTCAGACCAAATGGTACGTAAAAAATTGCAGCTACTCCTGAAGTTGGGTAAATCATTCATTCTGAGTATTATCTGAGGGATTTAGTCCTCTTTACTGTTCCTGTGACTAAATCCTGAGGAGATGAGTCAGGTCTGGGGGATTTTTTTGGTTTTTTTAAGTAGTGAAACAGCTTTCAAATCTGGTCCCTCTGTTATGAAATAGTAAAATACTAGCCAAAAGAACCAAAACTTTCTATCACTAACAAAATAACAGCTAGTTTCTCTTATAGGTAACTAAGTTTTCTCTTATAGGTAACCAGGACAGGCAGCAAGACACTCACCTAAACTGGAGGGGAAGAGAACTACCATTCAGAGACATCCAAAACCAGGAGAGATTATGACAAACTCTGATTCTCCTACACTATTTTTACTGGCTGACAGAATGAGTCACATTATGCCACTTTTTAATAGCTGTCTCACCTTCCTGAAATGAATTACATGCTTGCAGAGCAGTGATGGTAAACTAGGATTCATAGCTATCATTATTAGCTTTGCAACATCCTTAACATCAGCGTAGCTATTTGTATTCAGTACCCATGAATCAGCTGTAATATATTGTGATAAATAATCTGTCCAGAGGGACATCAGCATTGCATCTGAAGAACAGCCCAGACTAATCCTGTGAAATCTGCTTTGATGCAGTCTGTGAAGGTAGGTCTTGTTATATCTCTCCGAATCAGGGAGGTGGCTATTATCGGTTGATTCCTCCTGATAAAAAAATTATTGAGCAGCTTTTTCAAAAGTACTTAAATGCCTTGGTATTTGTGATTTAAAGCTGCTGTTTTCAGCAACAGTGTGTGACCCCACTCTCTGTATTAGCTACATATACACCATTACATTAAAACCTCACCTAAAGCAAAAGGAACGTATTTGGCCATGATGGAGGGTATTCTTTTGAACACTATATTCCAAGATCTCTCTGCGGTTTTGAAGGTTTCAGCTGAATCAATTTTCTGTCACCAGGTTAGGCAGTAGATTCTGTTTCCATTACAAAAGATGTGACATTAAAAAAAGCATGGGAAGATGCGAGGGCTTGTGGCAGCACCAAGCTGAATCTGTAAGGCAACAGCCTGAAACAATTGTGGGTTACAGAAAATAGCCCCAGAAGACCCTCTGAGAGGTCATCTACATAGTCTGCATGCTGAGGCTTGATTAACGCTGTCTGAATTATTTTGAGAAATGTTTATTTAACCTTCTCTTCCAAAGTTCCCACAGCAGTGGGGGAAGATGTGAATCAACACCTTTCACCTACCAGTGAAAGCCAGCAGTGGTGAAGGCCAGAAATCCCGGCCTCCTTGGTGCTGGCCAGGCAGCAGATGCTTTTAGCTTTTCTCTGCTGTTGGATGGACCTTCAAATTTGTATAGAAGGGAGCCACATTTAAGGTGCATAAGAAATCCTTACCTTTCATTTACTAAAACTTCTGCTTTGCACTGGCAGAGCAGTTGTGTTTCAATAGCACAAAGGTCTGGGAGTGCTCTAAAAGCCTCTGTATGGCAACCTAGAGTAAACGGGATTAACGTCCCTGTAGGGAACAGGAAATGTTTTGATGGTAACTAGTTTAGTACTTAAGGTAGTGTGTACTGGTGGGTAAGTCTTCTGACTCTCTCTTCATGGCTCAGGGGTCTGTTGCTGACCCTGCTAGTGATCTTCAGCCCCTTTCTCTCTAAGTGCCCCTTGTTCCACTCTCCTTCCATTTTCTGTGTGGATACTGAGAGTTTATTCCCTGTAGGACATTTAGACAGCAGAAGAAAATGATGCAGAGGGTCCTGAATGACCCAGGTGACCCACCTGACTTAAAGGCTGGAAGCTGCGCAGTCCAATAGATCAGCTGTGTAAGCACACAGCCCACCACAGAGCCAGAGGCAATCGGTGTCTCCTTTCAGTAGGACTAATTTAACTTAAGCCCACCAAGGCATTGCTAGGGCTGTAAAGTGCCCCGGTCCTTGTATTTCCTGCAGCCCTGCCGTGCAGATGTTCTGGCTTAGGATGGCACCCGCTCAGGGATCTGAAAGATCCTTTGGCTCGGCAGATGGAGCTGCTGTGCTCTGAGCATTGTAGCTGGGAAGGGAGAATCCTCTGTGCTCCAACTGGTAAATCATCTTTAACCCAGTGCCACACACCATTGCTCCCTGTATAAGCATTCCTACTATTTCATGCTAAGGCCTTGTACCTTGCCTGGATAATATGTGCTGCCAGTTTATTAAGAAATAAGACAACTTTTTTCAACCAAACCTCTAGAGTTCACCTACCAATGAAGAAAGAGCTACAAAAAAGAAAGCTTGTAGCCTGTCAAATACAAATTTTACAAAACAGCTTTTATATTTAAGGTATGTTTATGTTTATTGCTGTAGTAGTACAAATGACGATAATGTGGTTTAATGGGCTGTTAGCACAATAATGCTCTGTGCCTTAGAAGTGACGGTTTTCTATCCTCCATTTGGATGTCATCAATGACTCTGAATGCAATGGGATGTGTTTTTCCATTATCTAGTTATTTGCCTATTGTCTGATGATCAATTTAGGGTTTTATGGATTTCAAATATATTTTTCTGAGTTTAACAGCTTTAAATGTTGACTTCCTTTTGCCAGCACCTGATATATCTATACAATCGGTTGATACAGGCATCTCATACATACAGTTGAAGATGACATTTGGCAGTTTGTGTCAAACAGATACATGTGTTCAGTACTTCTTAAGTGCACATTTACTTGGCAGAAATAGTAGTTAAGAGTGTTTATTATTAATCCTAAAAAAAAAAAAGTGTTAATTTATCTTAAAATAAAATAAATGCTTATATATTGATTTGTTTCCTTTACTCTTCTCTAGATGTTAGAAAATTACCTCAGTGGTCACTTTCAAACTCTATGTTTAAGAAATTCATGCACTTTAGACCAAAGGAAGTACTACATGCCACTTCTAGTATTTCTTTAATGGGCTATATCATGCTGATAAACTGTGTACGCCTTCCACAAATGGACCATTATAAGGGTCAAAGTATGAAAAATAAAGCTCTATACATGGGTACTAAAGGGTGATGGGTAAATTTAAAATGTGGAAACACCTGACTGAATACAGATGTGGTGTTATCTTGGTGAAATCAACACAGACTTTGTTTGTAGTAGTTTAGAACAAGTCATTACAGCTTTGTTTAAAACAGAAGGTTTCTTTCCAGGAGGAAACAGATCTCCTAACATGAAGGGAGCAGTTTGCCTCCTTCTGTAGTATTATGTACAGCTAGTTTTCTTCTACTTATATTTTGATTCAGAGTCAGATGCATATATGAATCCATTTATTGCCCTACATCTGTTGCATGTCTTCTCCTCGGAGGCGAGGTGCGGCCTTGGGAGAGGCATGATGGAGTTGCTTCTTCACGTCGTGAGGGCTGCAGCTCCCGTGGGATGATCAATGCACGTGCAGGGTCTAGGGGAGAGGGCTGCAGAAACCCACTTCTCCTGTCCCGCCGGAGAGGCAGCTACACAGCCTGACCAGGAAGCCCGGCTGAGATGGCCAAACCAGGAACAGCAATCTGTCACAGTTCAGGTATTACTCAGGAGAATGGGGTCAAGCCACCTTGTCACAGCAGTTTTGAAGTAAGAGCAGCAGACACAGGTCTCTATCTGGCAGACACTGTGTGATCCCCTTTCTGCAGGTTCAGGTGCAGGAATAGTGAGCTCATTTGCTTTGGTATGGTTCGCCGAAGGATCAGTTGCTTTCATTCAGCCTAGACAGTACTTTCCACGGGCAGGATGTGATGTTAGTGGTGTACGCTATTCTGCCAGGGAACAGGCTGAAGCTGTCTAAACATTTGTTGCAAAACATTAACTACAGCTTCAGGAGCACTGTTAATACCCTTTTTAGTTTTCAGAAGCTAAAGTGGTATTATTTATAGTTGTGCTGGTTTTGGCTGGGATAGAGTTAATTTTCTTCCTAGTAGCTAGTGTGGGGTTATGTTTTGGATTTATGCTGGAAACAGTGTTGATAACAGAGGGATGTTTTAGTGCCTGCTGAGCAGTGCTTACACAGAGTCAAGGCCTTTTCTGCTCCTCACACCACCCCACCAGCTGGGGGGTGCACAAGAAGTTGGGAGGGGACACGGCTGGGACAGCTGACCCCAACTGACCAAAGGGATATTCCGTACCATATGATGTCATGCTCAGCACATAAAGCTGGGGGAGGAAGGAGGAAGGGGGGGACATTCGGAGTGATGGCATTTGTCTTCCCAAGTAACCATGATGCATGATGGAGCCCTGCTTTCCTGGAGATGGCTGAACAGCTGCCTGCTGATGGGAAGTAGGGAATGAATTCCTTGTTTCGCTTTGCTTGCATGTGTGGCTTTTGCTTTACCTCTTAAACTGTCTTTATCTCAACCCACGAGTTTTCTCACTTTTACTCTTCCGATTCTCTCCCCCTTCCCACTGGGGGCAATGAGCGAGTGGCTCTGTGGGGCTTAGTTGCTGGCTGGGGTTAAACCATGACAATAGTGTTTGTGGACAGCTAGCTAAACTCACTCTCATGGGGATTTCATGATCAAATTCCCATCAAGTTCAGCAGAAGTCAAGCTGAGGTGTCCTGGAGACAGCCTATGGAAAACCTCACGAGAGACAGCTTGTGCACCCAACCTGTCATGAAGGACTGATTCACAAGACTTAAATGAAAAACCTAATTTTCAAGTCATATATCGTGAGTCAATTATTTAAATAATATCCTAATTTACTTAATAGTAGTGTAAGGATTTGTAATTTTGGTTACCTTTTATAAATTTTAGACAGAGAGTGACAAAAGATTCACAATGTTTCTGTTCCTGGATGGCTCACAAAGAGTGTTGCTAGTAGGGAGAGTGGTGGGGTAAGGAAACGCAATTGCTCACAAGAGCCAAGCAGGTATGCTTAATTTTTAAGCCTGCCAGCCTTGACATAATTCCCTTAATTTTTCTAAAATCCTCTTGTACATCTTAATTATCCTGTGTAGTCTCATAGGATGGATTTGATAAGGACAAACATGAACTATTAATTTTCAACTTCAGGGTTTTAAAATAACTGATGAAGCTTGTACTAAGAGAAAAAAGATAGGCATCTTCAGTTCCAGAATACAATGCTCTGTGTCTGATGAGCACTCGGTTTGTATACTGTACCCTCTAGCAACCTTTACATTTTCAAACCAATAGGAAACTGACCTTTACAGGAATACAGGACATATGAAAATGCCTGGGATAACTGACCTCCCTGTCAGCAGTTTGCTATCAGCTTTTGCAAGGTATGTTTCAGATGTGATATCTATCTATAAAATTATGTAATTTCAAATATCTAGAGACAAACACACAATAAGGTACGAGAGAAACACTGTAGCTGGTTAACCTAAGGGATGTGAGGATAGTTTGTAGACTGAAAAGTATGCCAGTCTTTCAAATACAATACTTTTGAGATGCAGCACAAGCAAAGGTTATATGGTTAGAAGATCTATTTTCTTCCAAGTGCTTGTAGCAAAAAGATAAAAGCAACAACAAAACCCGAAAAAAATTATGCCTATTATGATTACCTCCTGAATTCTGGCGATCAGATAATCCTCTAGTTGGGACAAGATCTGTTTATTTAAACTCAAAGTGCTCTAAGTCACATCAGTTAATCATTGTTAATTTACGCCAAGTTAAGACCTAACTGATAAAAGAAGTTTAATCATAACAATACTTTAAGGTATTAAAAAATGTCCAGTTTTGTTGCTAAAATGCTGACTTCAATGTTGTGGTCAAACACACTCTGAAGCTTCCAGTTAACTGATCTGTTGACCTAGTGGGGAACATGACCTGATCATCTTAAACAACCACCATGTAGATGGCACAAATGTAATCAGCCTCAGTGATAAAACCAACAATATCATAGAAATTAGAGTTCTCCATTCTATAACAATAATGTTGTGAGACTGCTTTATTAAAATCTAGGGTTTGGGGGCTTTCTTTGTCTATTTTATCATGAATTATAAAATAGACATTTATGAATTCTAATAATGTCAGTCATTGCAGAGGTAAGAAGGAAAGATGCTGAAAGGAAGCAATAAATTCCAGGGAATTAGTGGAGAAAACAGCAGAAAATAAAGATGAAAAAGCATGGGAGGTGGAAAGTACTGCATGTGGTTGTTAGGTAGAGGAAAATAAGACTGATCACGACAGCATGATGACAGAAATGAGTGACGTATGAGTTAGTAGTAAGAGAAATTCTGTGATATTACCAGAATCAGGAAATTTAAAAGGTGTGAAATTTAAATGAGAGGCTGTGGGATGTCTGGTCTTCCCCGAGTCAGAAGATCCATCATGTAGTACAGCCAATGTTTTTTTAAGTATTCCCTCCACAGAAGTGGTTCGGCAGTTGAGGGTAACAACTGGCAAGAACTTGTGTCTCAGGAAATGAATTTTAAGATTAAAACAGGATCTTAATTTGACTGATTTGGTTGCCTGGACCTAATTCTTCCTCCATTCTGTGGAACTAGAAAGTGTCTTGCCTGGACAGAGATCATTTATAAAACAATTTTTTGTGTCCCTTCTTATTTTGTATAAGTCAAAATAAATTGCAAATAAGAATTTTATGGTGGGAAAATGGACCTGAGTCAGAGCTAGAGGAATGTGTATTTGCAGGAGTCTAGTTATAGATCTATAATGTTTTGGCTAGAAATTTAGAAATACTGGTTGTAGTTGCAGGACAAAGTTGCGCTGATCCAGCAGTTATGTAGCTCTCTTTGGAATATTCTTGGAGTTAAGATGTTTACCCAGATTTATCACTTTTATGTGATAAAAGCAATAAAATGAGCATCCTTTATGTGGCTTTTTCCAACCTAGTGTATCAATGTAATGCAGAGGTATTAGAGAGTCCTGTCTGTGTTTATTTCTTAAGCTGCAGCTCAAGCAGGCTCATCAATATGAAATGAATATTTAATATGAAAAATATTAAATGTATTTGTTCAAAGTTCCAGCAAAGAGGTCACATTCTTAGGGTTTTTTATCAATTATTTGGATCAGGTAATAAACCCATTACTTAAGGGATTTATTTTGATTTTCTTTGTAAACCTATGGGTTGCTATTTCTAAAAGAAAACACTAGAAGAAACAGCTGCTTTGACCTAAACAAAGCAAAGAAAGTTTATATGTGGGTTTTCTCTTCTTTAAACTATGTATATTTCATTCAGGAGCCTGAAATCAGCATTGCTCACTCTCGCAAACTGGAGCCAACCCCCCAAATACCTGAGCAACAGGGACTGAAAACTCTTAAATACCTGTGGAATGCGCTATTTGTACCAGCGGGAATGTAAAGGGAGATGGTGGATATTTATGTAGTCCAGTGTTGGAAACTTTGCTCGGTCAATATGGGAATGCGATCACATACCCTTTAGAATTTAGAAATGTAGCAAACCACGAAAACATACATAAATTAAATGGATTCTTCATATTCATAGGCTTCCTGCACGATGTTAGATTGTTTAGCTTTCATGGTTTATTTTGTTACTTTCAATGGTGCTATTAATCATGCTTTCTCATTTTCTTTCACTGCTAGGATTTGACAAGGATTTTCTTTCACCTTGAAAAATTGCATATTCTGGGGAGTTTCTTCGCAATGCTCCCGTACACTTAGCACACCCTGCTGAGTGAAGGCAGCTTGTTTTCTGCGCTGCCGTTCTTTCTGAGAGATGGTTTCAGAACCGTGGGTTTGATCTCTCTCTTGGTAGTGAAAGATCATAAACAAATATGTCTTTCAAATTATTTTTCTACTGGAAGCCTTTAGAATTCCATCGAAGAGGAAGCTGAACTAACTCAATAAGCAATGGACCATAAGGCAGTAAACCGATATGTTGTTAATTTTTATTGCTAAAGTTTCTTTCTACCACTCTGGTTCAAAATACTATTCATATTTTATTGTGCTGATTTTTTATGATTGCAATGGCAAATCCTTCTGATATTCTACTCAATATTTTTGTTGAGATGTGTTTGCTGTAGCAAGCAACAAGGCAGGGAGCGTAGCAATATCTCCATCCAAAAGAACAAAGGAAGAGACCAGGCACGTTACAAATGGACCTGCAAGTTGTTGGCCAGGGCTAACAGACCACCTGGATGGCTGCTCCAGGAACCTGCTCTAGAAAGGCCTTGGAAGAAGAGCATTAAATGCCCAATGAAGAAGGAAGCAAGGGATATGAAAGCAGTATGAAAAATTGTTTGTGGTAGGTCCTCAGGAGCTACCTAAGCAAATATATCAGCTTTGGCAGTCTCTTCTGTCCCTTAGCATTTTTTATATATTGTAATAGCAGACTGAGAGCCCAGGGGGAGCTGGGCCTTAGAGATTAGAGATCTGTAGGCATAAGTTCTCATTAGGTTGCAGAGGTGGCTGCTCTGGTTCAAGTTACAGGGATAATTCCTCTCTGCTTGTTCAGGTGCTTCTGCACTGTGTTTAATAGCACACTATAAGTAAGAAGTGCCATGTTTGTTTTCCCTCCCAGCCTTAATTTCTCATGTTTGTTGATTACCTAGCAGAATAAGACCCCAAACTTGACTAGGCTCTGCCATGATCCATCTGGCCAATATAAAATCCTGCTTAAAGGTTATCAAGGTACTGATATTGCATACTCGATTCACAATGTGGTTTGTTAAATAGCTCTGAATACAAAAACACAATCTGCTCCACCAGATTGGGTTTTGGTCCTTCAGGTCCATTATTCTACTTCCAGCAGTTGCTTTGTCTAATGCTTCAGCAGGAGGGAGAGGACAGACATAACATAGCTCGCCAACAGTATGAAGCTTTCCATAAGGGCAAAATTCCATTTTTAATCCTATGTTATCAGCTCCTGCCCATTACCCACATTTCTCCAATCAGAAATAAACTTTAATTTTTTTTTCTGAAAATGATCACTTCCTTTCGAAGTCCAATATAAGACACTGTAATCCCTGCAGAAACAAATTTCACAGTCTATCAGCAAACTGCCTGGAGAAATGTCCTCTTTTCTCTCAAAATTACTTATTACAGTGTTCTGCTTTTTATGGTTAATGTGTATTTGAGGTTAACACAGATATTCTGGAAATCTGACCCTCCTTTGAGGGTACTGATGTAAATCAGAGATAACTCAGTTTATCCCTAAGCTTAGTTCGGATGAATTTAGTCCCTTCTACTGGTCTCTGATATGGTCCGTGATTTGCAGACTTTGTTGTAAATTAAATAATATCCCTCAATGAAATGAGTGTATGAAGGAAAAAGAGGTGCATGTATGCTGCATTTGCTTGTGACTCTGGAAGATTATTTTCAAACATGCTCATCCAGGTAGCCAATGTTACAGGTTTTTAGGAATTGCAATCCATAAACTTCCTACTTGGCCCACCACCAATGACACAACTAAGCACGGATAAACAGGGATTTAGTGTCTAAGTGCTACACTGGTCATTGTAGTCTCACAGCTAGACCTTCAAAAGCCTTGGTCAGTCATCGCCTAACCCTCAGACCACTTAGGGGCTCTGGCTGCATTTCTGCCAGTGCTGTTCCCCAGCAGCCTAAATCTTAAAAGTGCTGAGAATTTCGTGTTTGTACCTTGGTGACTTTGTATTTGGATTCACTAACTATGCATCTGCTTTCCTGTTTTCTTGGTGTGACCTGACAAACTGACAGTTTGCAGCGTGGCTTTTAAGCCTAAAGAAGGAGGAAATGGTGTTTTCCTTTCCCCACCCCATAGCCTAACACTTTGAGAAACTGCATGAGATGCATTACCCAGGTAGAATGCTATCTGGTCTGTGGAGTCTTGGATCTTCCAACAGCTGGGGTCCTCTGATATGATCTGATCTGTCACATCTCTGGATGAAAATATTCATAAATTGTGCACATCAGCCTTTTTTTCCCCATATTGTGGACTTCTGTGTTGAACAGACTCTTTAGGTGCCTGTGTGGGACTGCAATGTGTCAAAGCATCTCAGCTGTGAATATTACAAAGCTGAGTTTGTGGCACTCACGTTCCTGTGTGTGTCCCATCTTAGGAAGGAAAGATTTAATGAGGTCACAGGAATTCACACTGCGTGGTTCTCCTCTGACTTTTGAAAGGACTACTTAGGTCATAAGACAGCAGTGGGGTATTGGGTCTCAAGACAGCATTCACCCTTGCTTAGCTGTAAAATTGAGAATGGAAGGCAATTCAGCTTAAGCTCTGTTTTCTGTGGGACTTTTAGATTTCCATTTGGTCCCTGCTTCACTGAGACCCCCAGCAGCAAACGTGTGGTCGGTAACAGGCTGGTTCAAACGAGAAAATTACAAAGATGTTTCTGCAGCGTTTACAGGTTCATTTTTATTTGCTTGGTGTACAGATGCAGTGAAATTTTCTGTCAGTTCATTTAACTCTTTAACATAGTGCTTAAGGTTTATAATGTATTTCTCATAATTTATAACATTTTACTGAACTCATGTAGTCTTAAGAAGCCTTCTTCAGAAAATACTTAAAATTGCATTTAACCAGTTTAATACCTACTTAATAGATACTTGTTTGCTGCTAAAACAGCTGCTTTTTAAAAAGGCATACACGTGCTGGTTGGTCTTCCAGCCAGCTCATCATTAGGAGTGTGCAAAGAACAAGTATTAATGTCAGTTTAAATGTTCTTGGCAGTGAGAATGTAGATATTTTTATTCTATTATAATCATAAAGCTCTGAAAATATAAAAAATTATAGAGTGAGCTATGAAATCAAGAACTATTGAAATAATACCAGAAAAGCTGGAATTCAGGTGAGACAGCATTCGTGCTTACCGGATGTTTCTATTCACTGCTGATGCTCACAGAAGGGAGTCTGCTTGTGAAAGATGGAAGCTGTCAGCTTAATTTGTATAGCTGTGAGGAATAAAGGCTAACCCATACCAATTTCGTTCTGATAACCTTAAAAAGAGATGGCCCAATATTCCATTACCATTTTCCTGAACCACCTAAATGCACTTAAAATTTTTCTAACATTGTTTCTAATGATACATATGAATGAAGTCAATGCAATAACAAAGGTAAATAAAATAAAAACTAAGACCTATTCTGCATCTGACAGGGTGAGCTGAGTAACTCATTGTCTTCAGTACCTAACTAACTAGGCCTACTGTTTGGCTTTGGTGCAGCAGGAGATAGTATGTAATTCAAAAGGCTTACTTTCAAGACTCACTGAAATTTGATTTCAGAAGTAGTGAAAGCATCATAAAACCACATCAGTAAATCTACACATACATGCTAAACCCAGCCATCTATCAATTTACATGGAATTCAGCCTTTCCCCTCTCCCACAGAGGTAAATTTGCGTATTAAATTTTGTCTATGTCCATTTCCAAAGACAAAGAAATAGAATAATTATTTATGAAGGGATAAGTCTCTTTATAAAATATTCTATTGCAATATTTTAAAGCTCTCCCCAAGACTGAATCAGATTTTTCCTGATCCCTTCACTATGGTGCAGTTTTGCTGTCTGTTCCTTTTTCTTCTTTCACTGCCTGCATGTCTTGGGAAGAAGAAGTAGGCTGCCAATGTGACCCATACTCTCTGCCTCTGGTGCTACACTGCAGGGAAAGGAGAGTTGTCCTGTGATACCCTTGGGAGGCATTCAGTAAATGAAGGAGCCGCTTAGGATTTGATGAGACAGCACTTGAGCAGCTGAGACTTTGAAATAGTAGCTTAAGTTCAGATATTCCTATCTATATGCCTTGCCATCAAAAAAGGTAGGAGCACACCTCTTTAGAAAAGGAAGCTGCAGTTTGTTTTCAGTCAGTGTGTGCTGTTCAGCTAACAAACAAAAGATTAGATTTTCTCAAATCTTCAAAAAATTCAAACTCACAAGAGGCATTTGCCCTTGAACATAAAGCTACTTAATAATTTCAGGGTACTCTCAACACTCAGGTAACAGAGCATTTTATATACATACAAACAGAACGAGTGTGGTAATAATAGCTGGTGTAAAATGAGTTATTTTGTGTCTCTAGATTTATAAACATTAATGGCTTAATATATATTCTATCTCCGGCCAGTTAAATTAATCCTCTCAGCAGAAGCAATATAAATTTAGACTATATTTTCCAGATGATTTTGCTTACTTCTGATCCCCTTTAGTACATAATGTGCTGTAGCTCTAAGAAAATTAATGCTTACAAGTGTAGATGTTTATATGAGTCAGCAAAGCTGGCATAAAGATGATGACACCTTGTATGCCCAAAGGAGCTGACATTCACTGCTTAATGAAAAAAAAATCTGATCTTCAGGCCAATTATATTGCTATAGATTAATGTGCCAATGAGTCTATTTGAAAACATTATCTTGTGCTTGCATAGCAATTTATGTAACTCAGATTGAAAAAGAACAAATATGAACATAACCCATTAAAGGCACAAGTCAAGAATAACCCAAATGAATTCAAAATACTGCAGTTTCAGCTAGAATTAGCTGATCTGCTTTAATCTTCGCTAGGTCTCTTAGGTAGCAGTTTCCTCATGCTGAACTTGGTCTTCATTTGAATAAGATGCTGGTTGCAATTTCCACAATGAATCTGTAAGGGTGCTCTCATTGTCCCCATCATTTCACTTCTTCATCTTGAAAATTTCCTGTTATATAGCAAGCACAGTCTGTGACTTCATACCATGCCTATGTATTGCACCTCTCTCTGCATTGTTTTGCTTTTCTTTCACCCGAGAAGCAGCAGATCGCAAATTAGAAATTAAGAAATAGTAATGAACAAAGAAAAAAAAAAATCTCCTCATTGCAGAGAGTATTGTTAGACGTGTTTCTTCCACAGTTGTCAGTGGGAATTCAGCATGTTACCCTTGGTGCAGGTATTGAGACATGAAAGTTTCAAATTAAAGGTATTTATCAAATTAAACCATTATTTTTGTGATGAGTGTAATTAAGGAATAGCTCTGGAAACTGCTGTGTTCTGAGTAACTGGCTCAGCCTTGTAAAGAAAAAAAGATGAATCTTCTAAATGTTTCTAAGGTAAAAGCAGCAGTAATCAGCAAGTATGATGGGAGGAATGAGAAACTAACCATAGACTCAGGGGTAGGGAGATGGATGGTACCTAAACAACACCGCAGACTGCTGTGTATTGGGGTGCCCAAATTTTCATACAATGTTAGCAACAAAGGCTTGTTCTTTTTTGATTCAGTAGAATTTTTCAGAGTAAAAATTGTGCTTAGTAATGTCATGTTTAGTCAAAGTCATGTTTAGTAAAACAAGCAAAGAAATCCCATCAAGTTAAAAAATGCACGTGTGATTTGCTTTTAGCAGAAGATGTATTTCATCTAGAAAAGTCTAGATAAAGAAGTGTTTTGATATATAAAGAAAATTACGTTTTTTTAATTGCCAAGTAGATTATTTCATTTTGGCTTGTCTCAGAATTCAAACGGTCATCCTGTGGATGTTATCTACCTGGACTTTAATAAAGCCTTTGACACCGCTTCCCACAGCATTATCCTGGAGAAGCTGGTGGCTCATGGCTTAGACAGGCGTACCCTTTGCTGCGTAAAAAACTGTCTGGATGGCCGGGCCCAGAGAGTTGTGGTGAATGGAGTTAAATCCAGTGGGCTGCTGGTCACAAGCAGAGTTCCCCAGGGCTCAGTATTGGGGCCGGTTCTGTTTAATACCTCTATCGATGATCTGGATGAGGGGATCGAGTGCACCCTCAGCAAGTTTGCAGATGACACCAAGCTGGGCAGGAGTGTTGATCTGCTTGAGGGTAGGAAGGATTTACAGAGGGATCTGGACAGGCTGGATC